>JASAND010030609.1:0-22028 GCA_030248195.1 Trissonchulus latispiculum | reverse complement strand
GGAAATGTTTTTGATAATGGAAATTTGAAACAGACCAATCACTCAATAAACAAGCAAACACCGAATCTAAATAATCATTTAGACGTGAAGGAACTTTTTGAGCTGGAACATGAAAGCGCAAAAACCTTATTTGAATTTTGTTGGACACAATGCCATGGGTGTAATCCGGTAGTGATGTGGATCGGATCGGATCGACCGATTCGGGGTCGGATCGGATCGGATCGGATCGGATCGACGAATTTTCGGATCGGATCGGCCGGATCGGATCGGCTTGATTTTTCCGATCTGCCGTCTGCCGACAGCCGTGAATTTGGGAATCGAGTGCATTTTGGGAAATGATTGTATTAAATGTGTTCAGATTGTCAAGAGCTTTTAAATGATAGCCATATGGTGAGCATTAAATATTTACATTTTGAAAACCCGAAACTTGGGTGTTCTTTAGCTGAAAGGTTGCAAGTGCAACAATATGACGCGGAACCAGATCTATTTGATCTCGAAAAAAAGCTAAATCTTCAATATGCATAAATCTTAGCAAACCTTTGTATATTTTAGATTTTCCGAACATAACACCATTTTATATAATAAAATTATATAATATAATAAATA
Source organism: Trissonchulus latispiculum (assembly GCA_030248195.1). Taxonomy (NCBI): domain Eukaryota; kingdom Metazoa; phylum Nematoda; class Enoplea; order Enoplida; family Ironidae; genus Trissonchulus; species Trissonchulus latispiculum. Next base: position 21,422 of record JASAND010030609.1, on the reverse strand, counting down.
TAATATATCATATTATATATATTATATAATATAAGTTCCGTATAGTTTCCATGTCTCCATTTCCGAACGATGTTAAAACATGTACATTGCTTGATAATAAATACGACCAAAGTGTTTGTTTGAAACCAAACCAAGCACCCTAGTTTCTTCATTTTTATCTTATCCTTGTATAATTCTCATTTCTCACTGTTTTGTGTAGTTCTCACTAGATCTTAAACACCCAAAACAAAACAAATCGTTAGAATTATTATTCAATATGATTCAGGTGAGAAGTGTGATGAAGAGTTTTGCAAAATAAGGGGAACTCGGAAAATATGGCAATTTAAGTGTCTACAATTGAAAATTAACATTATGGTCGGATCGGATCGGTCTGATCCGGGGCTGGATCGGATCGGATCGGATCGCCGGCCATTTGCCGGATCGGATCTGTAGTTAATTTTGGCTGCCGATCCGATCCGATCTGATCACTAGTATCCGGAGATGGCATGGTTCAGGAAATGGGAAGCCTCATTTTTGGGAGCCAAAAATCCTAATTTTTACTTATTTTGGCCCCTTCCTTTTCAAGATGCTGGATACGCCTCTGCAATAAATTTTATTTGCTCTTGTCTAAGGTGCTGTAATGGTACATTCAAGTCTTCATTTCGAGACGTCCGAAAAACTCTTCATCTTGCATCTTGCATACATGTTTTGGTGTCACGGGGCAGTAGTTGTACTGTCCTTTTCCCCATCATGGGCACGAGTGTATTTTGTTTTGTGAATGTCAGTTTGTACGTTAGTTTTAACTTGACCTAAAGATAATAAAAACATGCAAATTAATTTAGCCAACTTTCAAGGTAGGGAATCCCCTTCCATTGATTCCGAAGAAAATTTCTAAATTGGACATAGATCTAAAAACAATGATTCACTAAGGTAGAGATTGGCTATCGAGGGATGTGTGGAAAATCATTTTGCGCAAGCTTGTGTTTTACATTTGAAGGCTTAAAATTAGGCTATCGTTGAATGAACGCCGTTTTGTTTAAACTTTTTAAATTTTAAAGATTCTTCAGGAAGTTCGCAATCTTTACTCCGTTTTCGAATTTTCATACCGCCCGGATTGAATATTTATAAGTATGCAAACCGGATTTAGAGTTCAGCACTGCTTGTTTCAGCGTGTGTTCGCCTCAAGACAGCCGATGTTGTTGTGGTAGTTGATAAGTCTTCAAGTACCGAAAGCTTCCATAAACAACAGATTCAGTTTATCAGGGAACTTTTGAATAGTCTTGACATTGGTAAAGACAGTGTTCATGTGGCTATTACTAAGTTTGGTACGGAAGCAAAGGTGGTGACCGACTTTGTCTATGACAGGGAGAATATTTACGAACTTTTGAAGAATCAACTATCCTACAGTATGGGTTATTCGACAGGTCATTTGGGTTTGCAGTCGGCCGTCGAACTTTTCAAAGGGTAAGTGTGTCTCTTAATAAAAATGGCTTAGGCTTAGCGGTGTAAAAGCACGCTCCGTTCTAAGCAAAAGCTGATTGCACTATAATGCGATATAATATACCACATGGTAAAACTGAAACTGGCTCTTTACAAGTCAACGACAACCTACTAGCTACCACCAACCACTAGTGTTGTCACACCGGCCCTGTCCTGGTCGGCTGTGGTGGGGTGCTGCGCGCAACTGCCTGTCCTGTAAATCATGGGCCGGCGTAAGTTGGAAAGATTTGAACCATAATCGCTGAATTAAGAGTAACACCTTTCCTCCAACCTTAAGTTTTCTGAGCTCCACGGTTCGTCTGCTTTTCAGGCGATTCTTCACTTTATTCGCATAAGCCCTATTGCTTGAATATATATGTGTCAAGCAGTAGTAATTTCAATGGAAGAGATCCCATATTTTCTATGCTGTACTTTCATATTATATATACGTTATTTTCTTTATTTTAATTATATAGAAATAAGGCAAGATCATATGTTGCGAGACTGCTTCTGCTGGTATCTGACGGCTACTGGAATGCAAATGGTAGTTACGAGGACAACATCGTCATGAAGGTCGTTAGACCAATCCTGAAAACGCTTAAACAGGACCTGGGCGTATCCATCTACGCAGCGCTGGAAGTTGCAGACTTCAACGAAGTCAAAGAGCACAATCTCAAAGAAATGGCCTCTAGCGAAGAAGATCTCTACACTACCAATACCAAGGAAATTCCGTTTGCTCGACCGATTGACGAGTTAAAGAGGAAGCTGAGGATGTCGTTTGTGGAAGGTCTGCCGTCCCAGGACTGTGTTAAGCAAGGAAATCAGAATGTAGACTGATCTAATGGTGCAGCTGAACGGAGCTGGTGCAAACCAACTTTGTTAATACTTACTGTCACTGTCACTAATTAAACACTTCTGATGGTTTAAAATTTCAACAAAATGAACAGTTTACAATTAGTTAACTAATTCCCATTTCATTTTTAACCGACACATTGTCTGCCTTAACTCTACAAAGCCTCCATCCTCCATGCACTTTCTCCTACTTAAGACAGTTGTTGATTCACGTTTATTTCTATTAGCTTACACCTTAATGACATTGCCAACAACGATGATCCTTAAATTACGTCTGTTTACTGAAAGCAGCGATTGAAAGCACCTAATATTCTTGCGTGTCTTTGGCAAGGCTATGTGCCTATTCAAAAACCTGTCACTACAGTTTGGGAACGAATTCACACTTAAGCTTGGTTCGATTGTGCCTGGGCGGGGGAAGAGCTTTGGCCTAGTTAGCCGAAGGTTGAGGGTTCGACCCCCTCCTCAGACCCGAATTTTTCAGGTCGGAGGTGCTGTAGTGACATCCTTCTTTCTTTCGTTTATAATCTTGTACTATTCAATCTTCCTGAAATGATGCTTGTCCACGGAAACTGTGTATATAACTATCTAACTGACCAACTATAGTACGACCAAAAAATGTGTGTACAAACTTTGACCGTTTATAGCAGATTAGCCAATGGAGCAAACCCCAACAATGTACATATTTTTAGAATCGTCAGGAACTCGTGATTTTGAAAATCCGGAAAAATCTGGAATTCCGGGTTTCATTTACGGCAAATCTAAATTTTTTAGTTTTTCGCCGAATTCTTAACGCTATCAAAATTTCGTTAACCACGATCGAATAGAGCTGGTCCAACTGCATATTTTTGCTCTCAGAAGCTTTTCAAGAAAATGCACCCAATTTGCGGAATTTCGGGTTTTCAAAATTCCCGGATTTTAAAAATTTTTTGAATACCGACAAGATGGGTATCATTCGAAAGCTCTTAACGAGCTGAACAACTTTTAAAATGGAAGGAACTCATGAAAATGCACTCAATTCCCGGAATTCCCGAAAAACTTCTTCCGGATTTTTAAAATTTTCACAATACCCCACTCATTTGAAAGCTCTTGACGAATTGAACAACTTGTGTAATAGAACTAATATCTGAAAATGCACCAAATACCGAAATTCAGGCAAAATGAGAAAGCTAGTGTTAAATCCGGATTTCGTGAATTCCGGGAATTCTGTGCATTTTCAGGTATTGCTTCTATTACATAAATTGTTCAACTCATCAAGAGCTTTCAAATGATACCCATATTGTGGGGTATTAAAGAAAATTTTAAAATTCGGAAATTCCGGCTTTCCCGAATTCCGAAAATTTAGTGCATTTTCATGAGTTCGTTCCATTATAAAAGTTGTTCAGCTCGTTAAGAGCTTTCGAATGATACCCATCTTGTCGGTATTCGAAAAATTCTTTAAAATCCGGGAATTTTGAAAACCCGAAATTCCAGAAATTGGGTGCATTTTCGTGAAAAGCTTCTAAGAGCAAAAATATGCAGTTGGACCAGTTCTATTCGATCGTGGTAACGAAATTTTGATAGCGTTAAGAATTCGGCGAAAAACTAAAAAATTTATATTTTCCGTAAATGAAACCGGGAATTCCGGATTTTCGAAATCTCGAGTTCCTGATGATTCTAAAAATATATACATTGTTGGGGTTTTCTTCATTGGCCAATCAGCTATAAACGGTAGAACTTTGTACACACATTTTTGGTCGTACTATAGGTCTAACAAGGCTACTGTACCTACCTACTGTCAGAGAACAACACTTCCGTATAATTTTTAATAAAAACTTTACTTCACAAAACTTGGAAGCACCTGTTTTAACGAGAGCACGCTTCAACCATATATGACCCAAACCTGATACATATACGCGCATGCAAATCCTATACCACAATATATGTACAAGGCCGCACCCAGGGGGGGGGGGGTTCAAGGGGTCTAGACCTTTTTGCTATTAGAAAAAAAGCCAAAGAAAACCATTAGAAAATTTTTGCTATTTTTATGGCAAAAACAGCTATCCTTAAAAAGATGTTCGCGCCTTCGGCGCGATAATTTACTTTTTGCAAGAAATAAACGTCCAATGTACTGTTTTTGGGCAAAAATGCAAAAATTCTTCAACTTCTGGGGGGCTCCGCAGAACAGGTTGCATGTTACCTTGGACCCCCCCCCTTTTCCAAACCCTGGGTGCGGGCCTGTATATGTATGTAACTTCGCAATGGCACAAAGTTCTATGGAGAACTGTTCTAAACAGGCATTGCGTACGTATCTTCACGACAAGCATGACCAAAAAAAGTACTTAAAGCACAAATCGTTAAAAAGCAAAAATTAAGGGCTGAAAGCAAGTAAAAATAAATGAAAAGGATACAATATTACAGTCCAAAACTCAGAAAAACCATTATTCAGCAAATCAGGCAGCCCTTCAAAATATTCCGTGACTCAAGGTCAGTAAACAATTGCTGTATTAAAGCACAAGCTTCAAGCAAATTAACATATAACACAAAAACGGGTATAAAATTGCACAGTACATAAATGAAAGAATGACAATACACACATGAGGATATACACTGTTCAAAGACAAAGACACTGGGTCAAACTTGATACGTTCGAATCTCAGCTTTAAGTAGGACGGAACTGTAAGAAGTAGAAAAAGTAAAAATTCCCGTGAGCCGCCACACCGAGGTCGAAACCCAATGTAGTCCCGGGCAGAACGCGTTTGTGCCGGAAATCTAGGCGTCCGACCAAATCCAGACTTTTATAATAGTTTCGAAAATATTCTGTTTTTACAGAAAACTCATTACCGTTGTTGTTTGCATTCTAGTCACTGGCAAGTGATTAATGATACGTAAGATGCAAGCTTTGGATTAAAAACTAGCAGAAAATGTACAAAATTTCTCTAAGTTCCCCCGTTTCTTCCCCGGTGACAACCTGGACCGTATCCCAAAGCAAAAGTATAACACACGATTGCGAAAGCTCTTCAAAATTATACACAAAAACAACAGTATGCCTTGACCAAGAAACAAAACGACGATTGGCTGGTCAGATCACCGGTTTTCCACAGCAACCGCAAACAGTGAGACAAAATCGAATCTAGCAGTAGTCGCGGTTTCCCCCTCCAACACTGACGACTGTCCACCAACAGTATTCTCGCTGGACGAGACTTTACGGAGCCAAGAGCGCAGACCGCAGGCAGGAATCTTCCGTCTGATACACTGTTTCAGATATCTCAGTGTGCTCTCCAACAGAGGCAACTCCAGCCCGACAGGGCGGAAATATTTCTGCACCAGTTCCCGGTCCAGCCGATCGTACAGCCGGCCGGCCAGGTGGAACTCACCCGCCTCCGTACAGACATAGAGCCGGGTGACGTATTCCAGGAGGGACGCTGGGAGATGATGGGGCGACAGGAGACGACACTTCCGCACTCTGGCCACCCCCTCGCTGAGGGAGGAAGCCTTGAATTTGCTGGATTCCTGGTATTGCCTGATCCAGCTGGTAAAGTTCAGCTGGCGAACCATTTTGACCGGATAACTGTCCTCTGCCAGAACGGTCAGGAAGGTCTGTCTCATCTGTCGGCCGGCTGTAGTATCGGTCATGTAGCAGTAGGAGTCAGGAAAATTGTACAGATGCTCTAGCAACCTATGGAAATGGGTCCAGTAGGTTTCACTTCGGAGCTGTCCGCAGCCCGCACAAGGTTCGCCATACTTTGGTCCCAGTCTACCAGGTAGGGTCGGCTCAAGCATCTCAGAGAGACTGGTCGTCGGACCAGTGGAACAGTGCTCGCATTTGAAGGCTAATCCGTTCTGAAATAAAACAAATTCGCAGTAGTAACGTGAACAAGAGCTTATCTTGGTGATATTAAATCCAGTTTCGAAAATTACTCGGTCGATTTCAAACCTACTGCCTACAGAAGCTCCAGAAGCAAAACCATACTCTATTCAAGAAAAAATCAATATGGGTAATGCTGAGGTCGGTAAATCAAGGAAGGACTAGACTACAAATGCTTAATGCCGCACCGGTTCCTCCTTCAAGCATTTTGGTCTACGAAAACGCCAAGTTGGTGGTGATTCCTTTTGGAAGTGTCCGTACGGAAGTCCGTACGTAAGGAACGTCCGTACGGAAGGGAACTTGTTATAGGTGAAAATCAGACCCAATGAACTAGTCGCCTGTAACTATGAAAAATCACTCCGACTTCCACCGGAAAACCCCCACCGCCGGACTGCGGAAGTCTCTGTGGATCAGAGACTAAAATCCCAATCTTTCCTGAGACGTCTCGGGTCACAGCAAAGTGACAACTGTGGTCTTGCTGATCACTGAACCGAGAGCCTCTGGAATTACCAACTTTCCCACCATGGTTGTTGTTGTTAATTTCAGGGCTCCATCAGCTTAGAAAAGCTACAAGGGGGCACTTCGGCATCTACTGGCCCAGCACACGCCTTTGCATAGCCAGGTCCACACATCGAAGAATCCGGGGAGGAAATGGTGCGGGGGATTGGACCCAATCGCTCGGTAGCATTATTTAAGGACTCCAGAAGCTTCAGTGTTAACCCAGCACAGTCGTGTCCCCGGGAGTTTGGAACCCATTTGCCAGACGGATGCCAGGGGACACTTGTGGGGACAGAATGGTCAGAGATAAGAATCTGCTCTGACTCCCAGTCTCTGATCACGAAACTGCAATCTGGAGACCTGCGAGCAGACGGAAGTAAACCAATCTCTGAAATCTGGAAAATCTTGCATCAGCAGAACGAACGGAATATCCACTTCACATTCCAGTGTGTGCCATCGCACATAGGAATCCACGGAAATCAGTTGGCCGATAAAGCGGCTAAACTGGCGCCACTGCTTCCACAGGCAGATGTGCCTGTCCGTCGACTACTCAACGGCAAAATCAACGATATCACACGACACTACCGGAACGAGTCGTTGGAAGTTCAGAAAACCTACGACCAGCTGGGAATCTACAATGGCGTTCCCAAGCGGCCACTGCAGCGGAAGCAACAATGATCAGAAAGGAGCATGTGGGCTCAATTGAGAGCCAACGGACACTGCAATCTACTGGCCCATTACCGACATCGCATCGATCTCTCCTTCCCCGGTCTGCCCTAACTGTGGGCTCCATAAAGAAGATATTCTCCATCTTCTTATCCATTGTCCGGAAGGTCCTTTTAGCTACTGTCCACCTGTCAGCAATATTGACAAAACTGCCAAGAATGGACATGTCAAATTTTTGAAGCGGGATTGCGCGGAGTGTGTTAGAACCCCCAAAGAACTTATTTTGGAAAGTTTCGTTAAATTTCATCTTGATCTGAGCCGTCAACCAACAATACGTGCCAAAAGGAATCACCACCTTAAGGTGCTGGTATCGCTTTGTGTAAAGTTGACGCTATAGGCTTCATTTTATTATGAAAGTGGATGAAACTTTCCAAATATACTATTTTGGTGCTCTTTAACATTCTGGGACCAGTCCCGTATTTTTAGGTGCAAAGATAAGAAATTTCTAGTTTCTGCCATTATTCTCTCAGTACATAGCCGATACACCGGATTGGTTGTGATGGCTAGAAAGAGGGCACCAAAATGAATATTTTTGCTCTTACAACCTTTGAGCTGCTTCCAGTGGTTAAGTCAGTATAAGCCAAAAACGATTTTTGGGGTCCAAAAATGGCGATTTTCGAGGAAATCAGTTTTTTGTAAATTACTGCCAAATCTTACGGACAATTTTGATCTATTTATACTCAATTGATACGTCGTCCAATTGCACGTTTTATCAATGCCTATTTGCTGGAGTTCGTTCCTTTAAGCTAGAGATTTGGCCGAAAAGCTATTTTGTCAAAACTGCGATTATTTTGTTTTGAACATCGATTTCTCAAAAACTACCCAATGGATTTGCCTGATTTTTGGCTGGATGAAAATTCGGAGGGACATTTTTCTTGGTTTGAGCTAAAACGTCTCCAGTTGCGAGAAAACTGAACACAAAGTTGCGAAATTTCGTGCCGCCGCACATTTGCCGGATTTTCTGGAGTATTGAGACTTGTTGAGCCAAATCCAAAAAAATGTCCCTCGGCACACATGTCCTTCATATCATGGCACAAGAAGAAATTTTCGCCGCTTCTACAGTTTTGAGAAATCAATGTTCAAAAAGTTTTGGTCTAAATTCAGCCTGTCAGATGTCAGTATGTCAGAAAATTTTAGCTATTTTGTTGCTAATTTTGCTAGTTTCGTAGGCTAATATGAATGTAAAAATTATAAGCTTTAAAACGATGTATAAAGTTCTTTCCAACTCCAAAAATTGCTAAAGTTATAGCGTTTCAAAAAATCACCACAAAAGCACTGCACAAAAGGATACCAGCACCTTAAGACACAACTCTCGCCGATACAAAATGCTGGAGTAGCGCTATGGGGACAATTGAACTAGAAAAAGACAGAGTGTGTGCTCAACAAAGCAACCTTCAGCATCAACAAACTTGGACGCAGTTTAAGCAAAAATCTTAACTCAACTACTGACACTGCACTAACCATTTGGCCCTCACGCTGACACCGGCCGCAGCTACATATTTCATCATCCTCAGCGCTCAGGCATTTCCGACCCCGCGTAATCTGGGCCATCCGCTCACTTCGCTGGCTGCGGGTCAGCTCTGGGTTAACCAGACTAACTGTCGTTCTACTGAGGTCATGAGTATCCCGTTTGCCATCGCAGGGCACGACATAGATCCGGCCCAGACGACAGAGCAGCTCTGCGTTGGGGGCACAGGAATGGGCATAGCAACCGATGTCTAGATCCAGATAGTCCCCCACATGGAGGAACCCGCCAGTCTCTGTGTAGGCATGATAGGGCAGGGCGGCGCAGGATTTGGCATAGCAGGATTCGAAAAGGGTCAGGTCCAGATTGGCCGAGATCCAGCGGTACATCATCACATCGACAAAGCTGTCGGGAAGGAGATCGGTCCGGCAGTTTTTCGGAAACAGGGCGTCAAAGCCACGGCCAAAATTGGTACCCTAAAACGTATAATTATAACATAACCAGGCATGTACATAACGAGTAACGATGCTAGGTTGGCAAAAAAGATATGGTCGATCCTTGGACAACATCTCTATTCCTAAATCCTACTTTAAGGATATTATGAGGTGCCGGTGCCCATCCCCGGATGCACAGCCTATGAACCAGAGAGTATTATATCGAATACCGACGCGTTCGTCAGGCTCGATGAATGATTTAGGTTAAAATTGCCTACACCGATAAAAATTGCAAACAAAAATCGCTTACAAATTTACCTAAAATAGCTAAAGTTTTGCAAAATTATCAAAAATGTTTAGAATTTTTGTAAGCTCACGGGATGATACGCTAAGACGGACGAGCTAAAAATGATAGAAACTAGATTCAGCGCCGAATAGGGAAAGTAGTCGGCGCTGAAAATTATCGAAACTAGATTCAGCATCGAATACGGAATGCAGCCGGGTAGTCTGGAACAGGCAATTCCTACGCCCATCCTATTCGCGTGAACTGCTCCGCACTAACGGATAAGCCCACTTTCACTGCAAATACAAAGCCACGCAATGGCAAGAGCATGAATATACGTACACACAGACATGTACGCACTTTTTTGTTCTTGAAATCGCCATACTGAGCAGCCAGGTAACAGCGCAATGAGAGGCAGACCAGATCGGCGCCATCCGTGTGCGGAGTTGCTCCGAAAAAGGCGAACGGCCCAATTCTCGAACCGATAAATTTACATTCGTGCCGGTGACCGTCGGACCAGGCTGACTTCTGACAACGAACAGAACAGTAGTGACAGTATTTGCAGTTCGAGCATCGATTCAGCCTTTCTGAAGCTGAGAAGCAGTAATGGCAAAGGACAGCTGCATGCTTCAGATGAATATGAATCAGAAAGGGCCGGCAAACAGTGATGAACTTTGGAATGTCCGCTGGTTTCTTGTCGCTCATAGCAAAGTCAAACTCTAAATAAACGGGTATAATCTGGCATATGTATTGATACCTACACTATTAACAACTGCCATGACGTTATACCCAAATTTTAAAACGGTGGTCAAACTAGGAAGGGAGGGTCTGATCCTAAACTTTCCAGAAAAGGGGAGGGAAAGACTGCGCCGAAGCGGATGACCGCGCGAAAAGTTTTCAAAAATTTGGAATTTTTAGGGTATATACACGCTGACAAAATTGGAAAATTTTAACAATTGGTAAAAATTTCAAAAAGCCAAATTTTTTAGCTAAAAAGGCCAAACTTTTAGCTTAAGGAGGTGATTCCTTTTGGGCACATATCAGTGATGGAACCGGGTCACTTTGGCTTGACCCGGTGACCCGGTGACCCGGTAGAACCCTGACCCGGTGACCCGATGACCCGGTGACCCGGTTTACAAGAAAATTCCAAAATTTGCAAAAAATTTTTTATTTTGCCTAACAACGCTAAATTTTTGGCGTCCGTGTTCCATCACCACCCCGAAAAGAATAACTATGACATACATACATTAGCTGTAGGTTTTTTAAAATGCATTTGATGGTAGCTGTAGCTTTTTCTAACTTAATGCGATTTAATTGCAACACCAATTTATCCGATAATTTTGTAGTTCTAATATGTCACTAATATGTCTAATATCTAACATGTCTAACATTTGTCCATTAACACGGAGCATATACCTTAAAAATTAGGTTTTTCATTATGTATTGCGTAAAATTAAACTAAATTAAATTGTTCACTTATACTTCAACGTTTACCTTGGTTTCGAAAATAATCTGAAAAACATATTCTACTGAATACAGTTCTAATCATAAAACCTATAAAAGCTAGACAATAATTTGCCAGAGACAGACAGATTCAAATAACATCAAGCTCAAGAAAATGCTCAAGACTAAAATATAGGAAAAAAGCCAATTAATATTGGACATTGAACAAAAATTTAAGCTAAAATTTTAGCTTGGTAAGTCAAAAATTTCAAAAATTTGAGGTAAATTCAGAAAACCGGGTCAAGACCGGGTCGAAGCTCTTGACCCGGTGACCCGGTGACCCGGTCCAAAATGTGACCCGAACTGACCCGGTGACCCGGTGACCCGGTTCCATCTCTGGCACATATTGTTGACATACAAGTTGAAACTTAATGAAACTTTCCCAAAATAACTTTTATTAGCAATCTAAGACTATATACTTTCACAATCCTACTTCCAAACTAGTGGGGAAAATGCCCTACACGGGCATGCATGGTGTAGAATAAGGAAAGAAGGAAGGGAGGAAAAATGCCCATAGAATTCACAGCCGGCGCAAAAAATGATAACAACTAACTATAGTACGACCAAAAAATATAGCAGATTAGCCTTTGGAGTACACCCCAACAACACCCCATCCACCCATATATTTTTAGAATCCTCAGCAACTCGAGATTTCGAAAATTCGAAAAAATCCGGAATTCCGGGTTTCAGTCACGGATAATCTAAAATTTTTGGTTTTTCACCCAATTTTTATCCGAATCAAAATTTTGTTTCCACGATCGAATAGAGCTGGTCTCGCTACGCATTTTCGCTCCTACAATGTTTTCACGAAAATGCACCCAGTTTCCGGAATTCCGGGTTTTCAAAATTTCCGGATTGTAAAAATTTTCTCCAATACCCACAAGATGTGTATCACTCGAAAGCTCTTATCGCGCTGAACATGAACAACTTTTGTAATAGAATGAACTTTTGAAAATGCACTCAATTCCCGGAATTCGCGAAAACCGAATTTCCCCCATTTTAAAAATTTTCTAAAATACCCCACAATGGGCATCATTTGAAAGCTCTTGGTGAGCTGAACAAACGTTGTAATAAAATCAATCCCTGAATATGCACCAAATTCCCGGAATTCACGATTTCCGGATTTATTGTCGGGGGGGGGAACATCACCGGCAAAGTGGGGGAAGAAAACAATGGCTCACCCTGCTCGACTGGCATAAGATAGATACAAAATCTAGTGCAAATGAAAGTTCAAGTCTTGTACTTTAAGATCATAATACAAATAACCGTTCCTGTCGATTGAGCCTTCGTGTGGCATGGGTCCGAAGTTGACACCCAAAAATTGTACAAAAACCTAAGGATTTTTCAAAATTTCTAAGATTATGCCAACTTACTGGTTTTAGTTACAGGAGTCATTTTGTGCATGAAGGGGTTTATGGATGTGCTCTATAACGTGGGCTAGTCAGATTTTCGCTAGGTCACACGGTTGAGAAATAGTGACCATCTTTTCCCCCCACACTTTTTCCACCAGAGGGGGGAAAACAACGGTGTGCTTTTTTCCCCGCAGTTTAGTTATTTGATTTAAGCAAAAATAACGACTAATTGTTTACTCATTTGAACTGTTATACCCCCAATTGACCTGCCGAAAAGCGCCATATGACTTTCCCCTGTAGAGGAATGTTGGCAAATATTCCCAGGGGGAAATCATGCGGATAACAAGAAAATTCAGGTCCATAAACAACATTTTTGTGATATTATGAACTGTGGGTATTCCAGTGAGCTTCATAAGTGTGGATCTGCAGAAGACTACACCCGAAATGGATGACACCTGAACACCTGAACACTTTTGTGCGATTTTGCCACCCATCATAAATAAAACCCTCAATTTCTTGCAGGTTAATAATGCAAAATGTGTATTTTAACATTGCAAGTTAACACAGAAGACGATTTATTTATAAATTACAGGAGAAAATAAGGTTTTCCAGACAAAAAATCTTAATTTCCTAGCAGTGTTGGTCCATTATTTAGTTTGGCTTACCTGGTGGATAAGATTAAGCCTGGCTGTTGGCAACGAAATTTTGCAAGTAGAAATTGCGTATTATGCCTTTAAATGCCATTTATCTGCTGTTATGGTGGTAAAGGAACGAAATTTGGTACCATCTTTTTTCCCCAACCCCATCTTTTCCCCCCACTTGTGGGGGAAAAAGATGGTCTATATTGAGGCTAGCCCACTTGAAGTGCAACCGAATGCTGATTTTACTGGTGGTATAGAAAGTACAGGCCAAGCTCTACATACTGGTACATAAACCGTCTGGCTAGCTACAGTCTGTAGCGAGTAATAACCTTATTTCTTAAATCGTTGTTTCCCCCCTGGACTATAACTCTAGTTTGGAAGTTTTTCGTGAAATCCGAAAACTGGGCTCATTTCTGCGAGCTGGCTCTATTATAAAACTTGCTCAGTTCGTCAAGAGCTATCAAATAATCCCAATATTGTGGGGTATTGGAGAAAATTTTTTAAATGGGGGAAATTCGGTTTTCGCGAATTCCGTGAATTGAGGACATTTTCAAGAGTTAATTCTATTACAAAAATTGTTCAGCTCAATAAGAGCTTTCGAATGATACCCATCTTCTGGATATTGGAGACAATTTTTAAAATCCAGAAATTTTGAAAACCCGAAATTCCGGAAATTGGGCGCAGTTTCGTGAAAAACTTGTAGGAAAACTTGTAGAAAAACTTGAAAAACTTGTAGGTTACATGTGCAGCGGGACCAGCTCTATTCGATCGTGAAAACTAAATTTGGATTGCGATAAAAATTGGGCGAAAAATCAAAAATTTTAGATTTTCCGTAAATGAAACCCGGAATTCTGGATTTTTTTAAATTTTCGAAATCTCGAGTTCCTGAGGATTCTAAAGTATATACATTTTTGGGGTCTACTCCAAAGGCGAATCTGTTATAAACGGTCAAAGGTTGTGCACACATTTTTTGGTAGTACTATAGCTTCCGCTAGTTGAGTGAGTGAGCATATGCAATTGCGTACTAGATACTGATTTGCGGAAGGTCCACGCGATTGCGGGAGCTTGGGCCGTTAGCGCAGCAGAGCATGGCTCCCGAGCTAATAACAGAGAGTGTGACGCTTGTCTGTCACACTCCTATCATTAGCTAGTATTATTACTGTTTCCAACAGTCCTGTCATATTTTGTATGAAAGACTCCGTTGTGATTACTAGCCTCAAAAAATTAGTCACGAGTGTCGTAGAATATCTTGGGAAAACCGATAAAAGCCCGCCCCAAAGATCCTACTTAACCTAAACTTAAATGTAACTTAATCTTGTCTACGAAAACAGTAAAAAGCGATGAACACTCGGGAGCCGAGCCGAGGAGACAACAAAGTAGGCATAAAACAAAGCAATCCTTAATTAGTTTTCGTAATTGAAAATAAAATTGAGCCTTTCGAACCTACCCATGACCGACTGCATTCCCTACTCGGTGCTGTAGCTAGTTTCTATAATTTTCAGAGCCGACTGCATTCCCTATTCGGGGCTGAATCTGGTTTCTATCGTTTTCAGCGCCGACTTCATTCCCCATGCGGCGCGGAAGCTAGTTTGTATCATTTTTTGCGCCGGCTGTGAATTCTATGGGCATTTTTCCTCCCTTCCTTCTTTCCCTATTCTACACCATACATGCCCGTGTAGGATTTTCCCACTAGTTTGGAAGAGGGACTGTGGAAGTATCGGATGGACAGGATATCGGAGTCCGGGCCTTGGATTTTGCCCAGCTCTGAATGGGCTGCCCGCCTAGTAGCGGGCCTTGAGCTCCGGAGGAGCCGCAACTGTTGTTATTGAGAAGAACTATATTAATTACAGAAATTATAATCCAAACAGACCTAGTCAGAGAAGCATGAGTGTGAATAAAATTCTTACTAAATTAAAAAGCTTTATTTCACAAAACTTGGATATAAATACTACACAACAAAACATTCATTAATTAACAATTGCACAAAATATGAAAGAGAACGATTCTGAACAGACATTATTTCATTCTAAGCATAGCCAAAAATACTTAGACCTTTAAACAGTAAAATTAAAAATTAAGTCAAACAAATTAAAAGGATTGTCCAATAGTAGGTTTGATGCGAAATTGCAAGCCTCTCCCCGCACAGCAATGCAGACCCCAAACCACGGAACCTTCTCACATTGCAAAGGTCGGTTCCTGCTATGACGGAGCAATGGAGAAACGGACGAACGGAGAAACGGATAATTTCTCCGTTTTCATCTTTCATGCTTAAACGGAGCAACGGAGAAGCGGAGGACGGAAAAATGGGATTTCAACTTTCTGCTGTTGTTTACATAGTCCGCGTTTCTGATTGGATGAGGGCCACGGTACGACGGAGAAATGGAAAAACGTAGCAAGTGAGAAGCGGAGAAACGGACTAACAGACGAAACTAACGTTAATTATTTAAAAATAGATCATTTTTCAACAACACATTTTTCTCCGTTTTTTACTAATCCGTTTGTCCGTCCCTCCGTTGCTTCGTCCACAGCTTACGTAAGCATGAACCGGCGATAGTCTTTTTTGAGCTGTTTCTCCGCTGAGCATGAACCGGTCTTGACGCTGAACCAAATTCAATCCTTCAAAATATATATTCAGTGACTAGCTTAGTAACCAACAATTTAAAGCACAAGCATTAAGCAAACTATATACACACAAAAACCACTACAAAACGTACACAACAAACAAATAAGTAGATACACCATTAGAAGGCACTTCATCTAACCTGATATTTTAATTAAGTACATAGGACTAATGCAGTAAAATTCTTAAGTAAAACTAAGCACTGACGCAAAACGAAAACGGATAAAACCCTGATTGCTGCTTCCATTCATATCAGCGGCAAGCGATTACCAATTTGTAACAATTTAGCAAATTTTAGTTTTAAAAATTGCAAGATTTCGGTCAGTCAAACATTGTCAAAAACTATTTGCAAATATCCAGCAATTCGCTCCGTTTTCGCCGGAGTTCTTGCCAAGAAAGCTAAGACACCATTTGGGTTTTACAGAAAGAACAGTATATATTATATCCTGAACAATAACAAACGAATGATGATCGACTGGTCAGATCATAAGTTTTCTAAAGCAATCTCAAACAGTGAGACAAAATCGAATCTAGCAGCAGTAGCCGATTTTTCGCCCTCCGTCACTGACGGCTGTCTACCAACAGTGCACTCAGTGGACACGATTTTTAGGAGCCAAGAGCGCAGTCCGCTGGCAGGAATCTTCCGATTGATACACTCTTTCAGATATCTCAAAGTGCTTTCCACCAGTGGCAATTCCAGACCGATCGGGCGGAAGTATTTCTGCACCAGTTCCCGGTCCAGCCGGTCGTACAGCCGGCCGGCCAGGTGGAACTCACCCGCCTCCGCACAAACGTACAGCCAGTTGACATATTGCAGGAGAGACGTTGGTACGTGATGGGGTGACAGCGGACAGACCTTGGAAGACGAGCAGAGCCGAACCTTGGCCACTCCTTCGCTTAAAGTAGCCTTGGGGTTATTGGCCTTCTCTTTGTATCGTTTGAGCCAGCTGATAAAATCCGACTGCCGAAACATTTTGACCGAAAAACTGTCCTCTGTTAGAAGGGACAGGATGGCATCTGTCAGCTGACGGTAGACAGCTAAGTCATGGGACTCAGGAAGACTGGGCATCAGTTGCACAAATGTCTGAAAATGGGCCCAGTAGGTTGGACTTCGAAGCTGGCCACAGCCGGAGCAAGGCATCCGATAAAATGAAGGATTGACTTCCGTAAAGTCTGGACTTACCACATCCAACAAACACACTTTTTTAGAACAGTGCTCACATTTAAATAACACTTGCCCCTAAAATACAAAAAACCACCAATAAAATTATTATTATTATTATTATAGACATTCGACTTCAAATCGATACTGTATGTACATCAGTTAAATTATTTAACCTTATAAACCTTATACTAAGTAAGAATAACATTTTATGCTACATTTTATTCCGTCCAGAGGCGGAAAAAGTTTTGCCAGAGAATCGGAAAACTACAGGAAAACCTATCTGGTGCCCTGAGCTCATTCCCGCTGTTGGTTTTGCTCTACAACTTACCTATTTGCTAACCACCCGGGCCCGGGGGGGGGGGGCCGGGAAGCCCCCCCCCGGAAAAAAATCCCTAAAAAATACCCTGCTTATCATAATATATACAAGATAACAAAAATGCTCCTTCGTCGCATGCAAACTACGTATGAGTCCTTGGAAGGCAGGTTGTACAGTGGACAAAACAAGACTGGACCTGTAAAATACAAATGAGCGATGTGAAGTTGTAAATGGATGAAAACAAGCTACAAGTAATAAAAATGCTGCTTTGGAGCATGAACAAGTAATATGGGTGATGGTGAGGTTGCAAAATTAAGAGAGGACTAGTCATAAAAATGTTTACTATGTGGGCTAGGTTCAAAAACAGAAGAGACTAGGTTGTGGGCGAATTAATATGGCCACAACTTCGCCGAACAACCCATATTCGCGGATTGCGGAATTATACATATGCATACGTACCAATGTTTCAATATACTTTATATATAGTGCACAAATAATTTACAGCTCTCATATTCGAGCTTTCATGAAGACATATTTTACCCTTAACAGTTACTGTGCATTTTGTTCACAAGTAGAAAAATGCTCCTTGCAGTCGCATGTATAATGCAATATTTATAATGCAAGGGCAGCATTTAAATATATACGCAAAAAACAAGAGTTAAAATACTTAATATGAGCCAGCATCTAAATGGGTAGAAGACAAGATTCAAAATGCTTAATATAAGCCAGCATTTAAATGTATAAAAGACAAGATTTATATAAATGCTTAATATGAGCAGCTCGCTTTCTCGGGCTCATATTGACGCCTTCAAGCTTGTAAGTAAACCTCAAGGTACTCAGTGAGGGTCAAGAAATGTCGACTAAAATGTATATATACATCTCCTGACCTAAACGCCTCTATTAGTCGCTATAAAGACAACTGCAGAAACTGTCAGATCCTTACTCAGCACACTATACTGCACGTACTCGTAATGATGTTATATACAAGTAATAAAAATGCTCCTCCGGAGCATGAAAAAGTAATATGGGTGTGGTCAGGTTCTAAAATCAATAGAGGACTAGTCTAAAATATGCTTAATATGGGGGCTAGGTTCAAAAAAAGAAGAGGACTAGGTTGTGGGCGAATTAATATGGGCATAGCTTCGCCGAGCAACCCATATTCGCGGACTGAAAAAGTTATATATACACATACGTATTACATATGTATATACGTATATATACACCAGTGTTCAGTTTTAGTTACGGCGCGTAAACAATATACAACTATGATAAACGAGTTTTAGTGGAAGCAAACATTTCTTTCGATAAACTCTTAAAATTTACAGTGCAGTTTTTAACCATTTATAAGAAAAGTCTATATTTCAACAATAATTTCAGGACTCTCTCCGACGATCTTCTATTTCTATTGAACCGTTAGCGTTACAATCATAGCTTTGGTTCTTTCTAGTTGCTTGCCGTAGTCCAGCACAACCAAATTACTATATAGTTTACGTATATATAAGCAAGCAACTTGCAGCGATTGTTTAACTGCTGCAATTGTTCATATTGACTGACAATAATGGCTTTGTATATGACCATCGCCATGGCGAAGCGTGAAAGCCCGCGAATATGGGTTGCTCGGCGAAGCTGTGCCCATATTAATTCGCCCACAACCTAGTCCTCTTCTTTTTTGAACCCAGCCCCCATATTAAGCATATTTTAGACTAGTCCTCTCTAGATTTTACAACCTCACCACCACCCATATTACTTTTTCATGCTCCGGAGGAGCATTTTTATTACTTGTCCTTCTGTCATTTTAAAGGATCCCTTTCCAGCAATGCGGCAATGGATAAAAGGAGCTTGAACAGTGCCGTAGGTAGAGCAGAAAAGTGATTATATAAATATAAGTGCCACTGAATTCTCACCTCCGCCCCAAGCTTCGGCCGCTGCAACCTCTGTTTGTGGGTGGTATAAGGAGAAAACCTTTTCGCCTCGCCAAAGACTTCGACAGTATGCCCATCGTGTTCAGCGACACGGATTTACTGTATGGGTACCGCCAGAGGGCCGAAAAACGCTGTTTTAGGGGTTTGACCAGTGGTCACTGAGCCCCATAGGCCACGGTGACCACTGGTCACTTCCTCAATTTCGGCAATATGCCCATTGAAACGAGCGTAGTCGATTTACTATACATGCCCCCACCCAAAACGCCGAAAAGCGCTGTTTGAAGGGGTTCGACCACTGGTCAATAGGCCCCATGGACCGTAGTGACCACTGGTCACTTCCCTCGATTTCGGCAATATTCCCATTGAAACGAGCGTAGTCGATTTACTATAAATGCCCCCAACCAAAACGCCGAAAAGCGCTGTTTGAAGGGGTTCGACCACTGGTCAATAGGCCCCATAGACCGTAGTGACCACTGGTCACTTCCCTCGATTTCGGCAATATGCCCATTGAAATGAGCATAGTCGATTTACTATAAATGCCCCCAATCAAAACGCCGAAAAGCGCTTTTAAGGGGTTCGACCACTGGTCAATAGGCCCCATAGACCGTAGTGACCACTGGTCACTTCCTTCGATTTCGGCAATATGCCCAATGAAACGAGCGTAGTCGATTTACTATATATGCCCCGAACCAAAACGCCGAAAAATGCTGTTTATAGTGAGTTTTCCCAACTTTGACCCTGGGCGAGGAACCACGGGAGCCATGCTGACCAGTGGTCACTTCGGGCGGTATCGGCAGTATGCTTATCGTTTTCAGCGACCCCGATTTACTATATATGGGTACCACCCCAAGGCCGAAAAACGCCATTTTTAGTAACTTTTAGGCCATTTCTAGTAAAAGTGGGACAGGCCAAAAAATGCAAAGTTTGGGCCCATCTCCTGAAAGCTAGGGAGCAAAATTCAAAAATCCCCCTCGTTACATTCCGCGCATAGTCCGAAATATTCAAATAAAACAAACCAAACCGATCTAGCTGCTAACCTGTGAAAAAAAGTCGATCACAACCGAAGTGCCAAAATAGCGAAAGTCCGACTTTGGGGCCTTGGCACAGAGCCAAAATTGGCAGTGTGCCAAAATGACGAAAAAAAGGTTGCATGGGAGGACCCTGCCTACCAACATATAAGAGTAGTATAGGACCAAAATGCCCATATCGTTCCAACACTGCGCTGACATAAGCACTTCCGAAAAGCGTTATTAACCGAGGAAAAAAAACAAACGCACGGTATTACTCTCGCCTAGTGCAGAATTTCGAAGTTCGGAATTTTAACCAAACGTATGGTGGTACTTGTAGTACTGCTCGAGTACTTTACGATGGTAACATTTTTACCCCTCCCGGACCTCTAATTAGCTGGCACCAGGGCCAACACTGTCTCCAGGGGGTCGCGCAGACGCCTTTATACCCATATTATGTAGGGGCGCTATCGCGCCCCTACATAATATAGCTCTAGCCCAGCATATTATAGCGCTTGTTATATTACATATATATAGTTTAGCTTACATCCAAGTGCGATTTCAGCTGACATTCAGCTGTAACTGACTACTGAAAGAGATGTGAGCTGGACTGTAAGTACAGGTATAACCGAACATGTAACACGTTTTCGAAATAAAAGCGTTTGCTTTAATTAAATTGTTTAGAGTTATCTTGTGGTTAGACAACTCGACAAATAAATAGGAATTTGACGCATGTCATCTTGACGAAAATAACGGATCTTGAAGGAGACATTTATACAAGTAGGAAAAATGCTCCTTGCAGTCGCATGAAAAAGTTAATATGAGCTATGATGGCCAACATTTAAGCGTGTCAAGGACAAGACTTAAAATGTTTAATATGAGCCAGCATCTAAATATGTAGAGGACAAGATGTAAACGTCTAACATGAGCCGCTACGTTTCTCTTGGGCTCATATTGACGCAAATGAAATGGCTAATATATTTTGTAGATACAAAGGCTTTCTTCAGATAGTCAAAAGGTTAGGTTGGTTTGCATATGCAAGGATGGTAAGGCTGGATGAAATCTCACTAGGTAAGTATATATCGTCTGTGACAGTTCTAATTTTTATTCCCTTATTCAGGTTTATATTGATTGCTTTTGTTAATAATTTATATACATGTACATACGTATAGTGAGATCTGAAGCACTATGTAAACTTTTGTAAAACAAACACATTTTTTGAAGTGAAGTTGAAAAATCTGGCAATTCTGATTTTTGCTAAACGTATACGCCAGTATTAATATTCAGTCTTTGCTGGCTAGGTTTAATAATGTCTGTTTAGAGGACACGTACCACA
>JASAND010030608.1:0-27003 GCA_030248195.1 Trissonchulus latispiculum | reverse complement strand
TTGTCATTGTGCCACCCACAAAAAGTGGCCCCACCGACCTGTGGGAGGGTGCCCCATCCACAGTGGGTCTTTGTGGGTCAAAAATGAAAGTCTTCAAAAGTGGTCAAGTTTGGTATCAAATGAAAGCCCTTGGCGAGGTGATCAACTTTTGTCATTGTGCCACCCGCAAAAAGTGGACCCACCGACCTGTGGGTAGGTGCCCCACCCACAGTGGGTCTTTGTGGGTCAAAAATGAAAGTCTTCAAAAGTGGTCAAGTTTGGTATCAAATGAAAGCCCTTGGCGAGGCGATCAACTTTTGTCATTGTGCCACCCACAAAAAGTGGCCCCACCGACCTGCGGGAGGGTGCCCCACCCACAGTGGGTCTTTGTGGGTCAAAAATGAACGTCTTCAAAAGTGGTCAAGTTTGGTATCAAATGAAAGCCCTTGGCGAGGTGATCAACTTTTGTCATTGTGCCACCCGCAAAAAGTGGACCCACCGACCTGTGGGAGGGTGCCCCACCCACAGTGGGTCTTTGTGGGTCAAAAATGAAAGTCTTCAAAAGTGGTCAAGTTTGGTATCAAATGAAAGCCCTTGGCGAGGTGATCAACTTTTGTCATTGTGCCACCCGCAAAAAGTGGACCCACCGACCTGTGGGTAGGTGCCCCACCCACAGTGGGTCTTTGTGGGTCAAAAATGAAAGTCTTCAAAAGTGGTCAAGTTTGGTATCAAATGAAAGCCCTTGGCGAGGCGATCAACTTTTGTCATTGTGCCACCCACAAAAAGTGGCCCCACCGACCTGCGGGAGGGTGCCCCACCCACAGTGGGTCTTTGTGGGCCAAAAATGAAAGTCTTCAAAAGTGGTCAAGTTTGGTATCAAATGAAAGCCCTTGGCGAGGTGATCAACTTTTGTCATTGTGCCACCCGCAAAAAGTGGACCCACCGACCTGTGGGTAGGTGCCCCACCCACAGTGGGTCTTTGTGGGTCAAAAATGAAAGTCTTCAAAAGTGGTCAAGTTTGGTATCAAATGACAGCCCTTGGCGAGGCGATCAACTTTTGTCATTGTGCCACCCACAAAAAGTGGCCTCACCGACCTGTGGGAGGGTGCCCCGCCCACAGTGGGTCTTTGTGGGTCAAAGATGAAAGTCTTCAAAAGTGGTCAAGTTTGGTATCAAATGAAAGCCCTTGGCGAGGTGATCAACTTTTGTCATTGTGCCACCCGCAAAAAGTGGACCCACCGACCTGTGGGTAGGTGCCCCACCCACAGTGGGTCTTTGTGGGTCAAAAATGAAAGTCTTCAAAAGTGGTCAAGTTTGGTATCAAATGAAAGCCCTTGGCGAGGTGATCAACTTTTGTCATTGTGCCACCCGCAAAAAGTGGACCCACCGACCTGTGGGTAGGTGCCCCACCCATGGCTGCATAGTTTTTGTAGTTTTGGAAAACATAATGCATTAAAACGAAAGCAACAGCTGTTGTTTAGTTCAATTGTTTCTGGAAAATAGGATTGCTGGTGTTCCGATCTGTCAAGAAACCAGCTTATCGTCCAGCCCTTAGTTTCTCGGCTGGCTTTATGGATATTTAACGGAAATGAGCGATGGTTTTGAATCGAATCCCAACAGAACTGCCTCAGAAGCCGGCAACTTCTATCGTCTAGGCATCCCTGTGTGCCATATACACAGCCACTTGGACTTACTGCGTTGTAAAGAATCTTTAAAATCGAAGTAGGACAAGTAATAAAAATGCTCCTCCGGAGCATGAAAAAGTAATATGGGTAGTAGTGAGGTTATAAAATCAAAACAGGACTAGTTTTAAAAATGCTTAATATGGGTGCTCGGTTCAAAAGAAGAAGAGGACTAGGTTGTGGGCTAATTAATATGGGCACGGCTTCGCCGAGCAACCCATATTCGCGGGATTTCACGCTTCGCCTTTGCGTTTGTCGCATACAGAGCGGTCAATGCCAGTAAATAATAAAGCTCCAACAGTTGAATAACCGTTGAAGGTAGTTTCTTGCATAGAAAGACTAGCTAGGTAAACGTAAATTATCATAAGTGGGTTGTGCTGAACTTCGGCAACCAACAAAGAAAAGATCCAAGGACATGATTCTAAAAGAGCTACGTACTAGTTCAATCCGGTCCGGGAGTAAATAGGAGATCGTCGGAGAGAGTCGTGAAATTATTCTTGTAATATAAACTTCCCTTATAAATGGACTAAATACACAGTGAATACCAAGAGTTTATCCAAAAAAAGTTTGACTCCATTAAAGCTCGTTTGCCAGAGCTGTATATTATTTATGCACTGTATGAAAATGTGAGCACTGGTACATACATAGGTATGCATACGTAATGTGTATATATAATTTTACATTCCGCGAATATGGGTTGCTCGGCGAAGCCGTGCCCATATTAATTAGCCCACAACCTAGTCCTCTTCTTCTTTTGAACCTAGCCCCCATATTAAGCATTTTTAAGACTAGTCCTGTTTTGATTTTATAACCTCACTACTACCCATATTACTTTTTCATGCTCCGGAGGAGCATTTTTATTACTTGTATATATATATATACGTATATATATATATATATATGTGCATATATGCATGGGCGTAGATAAGGGGGGGCGCCCGGGCGGGCGCCCCCCGCCCGAAGCACCTTTGCCCCCCTGGAAATTTTGCTAGAGCAAAAATTTTTGAGCTTGCGCGCAGCGCGAGCTTAGCATATTGCGCCAGTTTTGTCGGGAAAAGTAGTCTGAAAAATAGGTTTTGACCTTTAATTTTTCAAAAAATCGCTAGCTCGAAGCCAAACTAGAGGAAAATGTCGTGCGAAAATTACCGGGAATATGGGTTTAAAACGTAATATTTCTAAAAATTTTCTACTGGGGGCTGAGCCCCTATAGTCCCGCTTGTCTGCATTCTTACTCATACGTATTACGAATTGCTAGCTATGACAAGTATTATGCATTATTATTAATTATTTCATTTCCCTGAAATAAAATTTCCTGTCTTTTGTCTTGCAGATGTGGCAATTGAAAAAATTAACCTGTAATTTATTCCGAAAATGACTAAACCTATAGCTCGTAGCTTAACAAAGAAAGTGCTCTAAATTAATTCCTGAGACTCTAGAATTGAAAAATTCTGCAACTTCTGGGGGCTCCGCACCCAGACACCCTCCGCGGGTGTTATTTTTTCGCAACATTTGGGTTCGCCACAGCCATTCCCCGCGTGCATTGCTAGCTCATTTTATTTGCTGATCTGAAATAAAACAGCAAGAACGTGCTTAGAAAAAATTGCTTTCATGCCTAAAATATAAAAATTCTCAACTTCTGGGGATTCAAAAGCAATTCAGTACAAAATATGTTGAAAATTATCAACTTTGATATTAAACAGTTATATAGTTTCTCTGGCAGTTTTTTTGTTGAAAACCTGAAAAAAGTCAACTTTAATAATTAAGCCGTTTCTGCTGAAATTCAGAAAATTTCTCAAGTTTACTATTTAAGAATTAAAGCTTCTGTAGTCGCTTTTGGTGAAAATCTGGGAAAATGAATTTTATTTTGAAAAGTGTTGAAATTTATGACTGTAGGTCACGGTAAAAAATTACTGAATTTCGGGGGGGGGTTCGGCCCCCGCACCCGCCCCCCCCCCCGACTTGCCAAAGATCCGCCCCCCCCCCGAAGAAAAGACCTATCTACGCCACTGTATATATGTAGTCATTCTATAATAACTCAACTCACAAGCGACAGGCGTTCCTCCAAACTGCTGGTAGTATGGAGCGGCATGATGGCTCAACGGTGGCTGCTGGAAGCCTGAACCCTGTTGGTATTGCATGAACAAAATAATTCAACGTAAACAACAAATAACTGAAATAAAAGGACAATTTACACATATAATCAAGCTAAAAAATTTTATTAACGGGACAGAATTACAGCTAACGACCGGAATCTAATTTTGTCGGATCCGGAGTGGCTTAGACTCTGGCCGGCAATGGTGAAGGTGGATACAGGAAGGGAGAGGCCCCCACCCCAGCTCAGAAAACGATGAAAATGTGAATATTCACTACAGCAGAGCTCTTTAAAAATTGTATTTTTCGTGAGGTTATCTTCTCCGCAAACTTAGCTAAAGGTACATATACATACATACGTTTTCGTCAAATTTGGCAAATTTCGCAAAAATATGGAATTTACGCGAAAAGCATAGGAACCCTGCCATATATATATCATGAGGGTGCGCGGAGCGCCCCTCATAATATGAGCTATAGCAAGCTTAACAAAAAAAAATCACCCGAAATTTTAACAAAAAAATCACCCCACCCTGACTCACAGGAAAGCCGCAGAGACCCAAATTTTTGCATGGTGATAGCCACGCCACACATCTCGACATTACAGCCTGTGAGTTTGAGCCCCTAGGCCCTCTCCATGCGTTCAGGGCAGACCTTTAAGTGAGGGTACCCAAAAGTGACCTCAAAAACGTTCATGACCGAAGTTCGAATTTCGGCTGCTATTTACTAAGGGAAAACCCTAGGCAACCCATATTGTGCATGTGACATGTCCTGACTGTGGGCTATCGATACATATATAGAAGTTCCCAGTTGGACCTCTGCGCCGTCCTGGGGTGGGTGATTTTTTTTGTTAAAATTTTAACAAATAAAAAATCATTTTTATGTATTGTTACTGAAGTCAGAACAGCAGCTAGAGCAAAACTAACGTCAAATTCGAGCTCAGCGACCTCGAAAACCCTTATATACGTTGTTTTTGAGGTTGCCTGGCACTTCTGGTAGTCCAACCTGGTAACCAGCCGGGCCTGAACCGTCCGACGGTAAACGTGATCCCAGAAGTCAGTATTAGGCCATAGTTACCGAAAAACTAATGCCAGATTTGAATTCAGCGCCCTGGAAAACCCCCTAGGACATGTTTATAGCCACTTCGGACTGTCCAGTTGGTACCTGGAGGGTCCGGACGGGTCCGGCAGGGGTCACGTGACCGTGGGTCATACCCCACCAAAATATGAAGTTCTGAGTTTCTCTGCCAAAATGCCTGGAAATAGGTTATAATCACTCACAAACACGAAAAAACAACGTTTTAGCCTTTAAAACGGCACTTTAGAGCCACCAGACTTCATACTGGACGCTGTCGGGGGCCATCAGTCAGGGTATTTTTTAGGGATTTTTTCGGGGGGGGCTTCCCGGGGCCCCCCGGGCCCGGGGGGGGGGGGAGAAATTTTCGGGGGGGAAGATTTTTTGCCAAAATGAGCCAAAAAATGGTATTTTTTGGCGTATTTTGCATGGTGAAACACAAAAAGTTCTCAAAAATGCCAAGATTTAAGGTATAAATAGCCATTTTTACGAAAAAATCTCCGGCGAAGCCGGAAAATTTTACCATTTTTGGAAAGAATGTAGACCTCATTAAGGGGGCAGACCAAAATCTCGGGGGGGCGATTTCGGGGGGGGGAAGGCATTTTCGGGGGGCCCCCCTGTAAAAAAATACCCTGTCAGTGACCACTAAGACTTCGGCGGGGTCAGTTGCCCTAGTTGGGGCACTTGTAGGTTAGCGTTTTTGGGTTCTAAATACGTTATTTAGTGTGCTCTATCCAAAACTGATGAGAAAAAGTTGCTAGCTGCTCTCTGGGATCCGATCCGCCACTGATTTTTTTGTTAAAGGGTGATTTTTTTTGTTAAAACTTTAACAAAAAAATCACACATTTTCGTCTACTGCAACTTACTGGTAGGTGGTAGAGCAATGAAACTGGGGTGGTTTTAAAGCTTAGCCCAAGACCTATCCATGGGTCCTCAAAGTAATCGATTTGGTTTAGTTTTGCGAAAGTTCCAGCCAAAAAACCGAATTTTGATTTTTTTTGTTAAGCTTGCTATGTATATAAAGGCACTTTGCGGATTAGGGAAACTGTTAATCAGCCAAAACTAATTAACGGTAAGGAGTTGATAGCTAAAGTTTATATTTTTGAAATCTCCAGGCCAAGAGCTTTCGAATGATACCAAACTTGCCCGGAAAAAATGAACTTTGAAAAATCGACCTTATGGTACAAGTTTAAAAGTAGTGGGGTTTTTCTCTGTATCGACCACTTTTTGACATTTATAAGGCCATTTTTGCGCACACCGATTTTTCAAACGGCCCATAGCAAAAACTTTTCTATATAGCAAGGTTCACAAAAAAGTCAAAATTTGGTTTTTTGGCTGGAACTTTCGCAAAACTAAACCAAATCGATTAATACGTACTTTGAGGACCCATGGATAGGTCTTGGGCTAAGCTTTAAACCACCCCAGTTTCGCTGCTCTACGACATACCAGTAAGTTGCAGTGGGCGAAAGTTTGTGATTTTTTTTGTTAACGGTTTCACAAAATCACTCGTTAACA
This sequence comes from Trissonchulus latispiculum, assembly GCA_030248195.1. Lineage (NCBI taxonomy): Eukaryota > Metazoa > Nematoda > Enoplea > Enoplida > Ironidae > Trissonchulus > Trissonchulus latispiculum. The sequence continues at coordinate 20,665 of JASAND010030608.1, read as the reverse complement.
AAACAAATCAGTTCGGATCAAAGTGGGTTTTTCCCGCCACATTTGGCAATGTGCCAGACCAACGGTGCATCGGATCGATCTAGTTTGGGGTGTGTGCAAAGAGGAAGACTTGCCATCATTGCAGATATTTGCAAAACTTTTCTAGCCCGACCCAGTCAAAAGTTACATCGGTCCAAAATTTTGGCATGGTTGGACCAAAAAGTAGATGTCATTTTCAAAATGTCATAAAATGAGCAGGAGTGAACCAAATGACTTGATCTTTACATACACAGGTAAGAAAGAGTCGCGCTTTCTGCTGCTATGTTTTGGAGCTCATAGCTCCAATCCTTGGTCCAGGAGGCGGCTGGGTTTTTTCCCCCATGGCTATACTTGGCGTACTTAGATCAATCTTTTAAGCCCATTTTCACTTCTCGAGGTTGTACCGTTAGGCCGGTATAATGCAAAAAGTAGCGGGGGAAAACCCAATGGGGGAAAACCCAAATGGGGTGAAAGAACCCACCCCTCACATGTCTCAAAAATTGTCGTAGCGCTATACTGACACTTCCGGCAAACCAAAAAACCCTTATCTAGGTTCCTTTTTTGAGATTTCATGTGCCATTGAAAATGCAGCATCAAACGGTCAGGTTTCATGTTTAAAACATAAACATAGGGCAATTTTTGAAAAATGCTAAAAACGATGTAATTTGATAAAACTTAAGTATTAGTCTATCGTGTAGAGAATGGTTTTTACGTTCATTTGGCTGTTAAAATCCACAATTGGACCTGTCCTGGGTCCTCCAGTGCCGAAATGGCACTTTCAGGGCTTTTGGTCCCTAGCTAGCAAGGGAAACAAAATTATCCAAATCTGACACCATAGGATGATGCAGCGTCCTCGATAGTACCGTGCTATAGTGTCGAATTGTTCCCTGTTTGGTTGTTAAAAATTTTTTCAAAGAAAATTGAGTGGGTTTTTCACCCCAAAGTGGGTTTTTCCCCGCCACATTTGGCAATGTGCCAGACCAACGGTGCATCGGATCGATCTAATTTTGGCTGTGTGCAAAGAGGAAGACTAGCCACCATTGCAGATATTTGCAAAACGTTTCTAGCCCAACCCAGTCAAAGTTACATCGGTCCAAACTTTTGCAAAATGTTGGCGTGGTTGGACCAAAAAGTAGGTGTCATTTTCAAAATGTCATAAAATGAGCAGGAGTGAGCCAAATGACTTGATCTTTGCTTACGTAGGTAAGAGAAAGAGTCGCGCTTTCTGCTGCTATGTTTTGGAGCTCATAGCTCCAACCCTCGGTCCAGGAGGCGGGTGGGTTTTTCCCACCAAACAGGGGGTGGGTTTTCCCCCCATGGCTTATACTGTAGAAACATGTTGCCAATCAAGTTTACGAGTTTAAAACCCTGTTTAATGTTAAAATTTCGTACTTCATGGTTGGATAGTTTTTGGCATTAGGAACTAGCAATGACTGAAAATGCTATTTTTGGCGTAATAGAAAAGTTTCGGGGCGATTGGGGGGGGAGCTCGTTGGGTAGGTTGGGGGGGAGCTCGTTGGGTAGGTTGCGGGGGAAGTGGGGACTGATGGGGTGTCTAAAAACGCCCCCCCCCAAATTCCGGGAGAGGGCCCCCCAACCCAAATGCCCGTTACACCTACGTATGCTATGCTCCCCCCATAAGTGTAACGGGGATTTAAGGTGGGGGGCACCTCCCCCTCAATTTTGCGGGGGCCCCCTTTTTAGACCCCCCCAAACTTCCCCAAAAATTTTCCAATTTTTATGCCAAAAACAGATGTATATGGAAAATACCCCCAAATGGAAAAAGTCCCACCCCCACCCTCGGAATTTTGGAGGCAGACCTCTCACCCACAAATGGCCAAATCCCAGACCCCACCCACCCAAATTTGCCAGACCCCACCCCCAAAATTTGCCTAAATTCAAATTTCTAAAATCAAGAAAAAATCGCAATTTTACTCAAAACTTCCGTTTTTTCGAAAAAATGACCAAATTGGTTGTAATATTGCTAATTTTTGGTTGTAAATAGCGCTTTCTTAGCAAAATTTTTTCTTGAATTTTTGAAGAAACATTTTTACCCCCTCCCCAAATTCAATTTTTCCGGACCCCACCCCACCATAGTTTCACCAGGGGGGGGGGGGGTTGGGCACTTATAAAGATGGGGGGACAAAAATTTTGCCTTGGTCCCCCCTTGTGGTTCGAAAAACTTTTTTGTCTCCGATTTGGATGAGGTGCCCCTAGGGTAAATCGAGGTCGCTGATTTCAAAAAACGAATCGAGGGATCGATCCGATCAATTGATCAATCAGTAGAATCGATCGATCAAAATCGATCAGAAAATTTTTTGTCCCCGATTTTGGCGAAAAGTCGCCTATAGGGTAATTCGGGGGCGCTGATTCCGAATCTGCAGTCGAAACTTCATGAATTGAATATCGATCCTGCACCTTCATGAATATTTTCATCGATTTTCTCAAAAATCGTCTATAAGTCGAATTTGGCAGCTCGGATCGAAATTTCGACTGCAGATTCAGAATCAGCGCCCCCGAATTATATACCCTATAGGCGACTTTTCGCGAAAATCGGAGACAAAAATTTTTTGATCGATTTTGATCGATCGATTCTACTGATCGATCAATTGATCGGATCGATCTGTCGATTCGATTTTTGAAATCAGCGACCTCGACTTACCCTTGGGATACTTTCTCAGCCAAATCGGAGATAGACAACAATTTTTCGCACCATATAGAAAAGGGGACCAAGGCAAAATTTTTGTCCCCCACCTATCGTTATAAGTGCCGGGGGTTGGGGGTACTCCTCCCCAAAATTTTCGACCCCCTTTGCGCCCCCCCAAAATTTTCGACATCCCCTCCCCCAACTTTCGGCTACCTCCACCCAACCCCCCCCGGGCCCTTTTTGGAGCCAAAAGGTTAGCTAAATTTTGCCCAAAAATGGTCCTTTTGGTGAAACTATTTCTCAAATTGACTAAAACTCGCTTTAAAACAGCGTATAAACGCCTAAAACTGTCAAAACAAGCCTTGTTTTCGACAAAAAAGCGTTAAACTACAGAAAAGTTTGCATTTTAGGCCATTTTTTGGATTTTTTTGAGGTCCCAATTTTGGGCGGAGGGACATAGGTGTAATTGGGGGGGTTTTGGGGGCGTGACCCCCCCCGCCATTTTTACAACCCCCCCAAATTTTTGGGGGCCCCCGGTCCCCCCCCCCCAACTGGGGGAGGGGGGGGAGGTAATCGCGCCGAAGGCGCGAAAAATTTGCCAGCAATTGGGTATTTTTAGGGTGAATTCTGCAAAATTTTTCAAAAAGTCCAAATTTTTGGCTTAAAGTGTTTATTATTGCGAGAAATATATACACGTTTTTAACGGTTTTATGGACTTTCTGGCTCAATACTGACCTTATTTTAGACTTAGAATCATGTTGGCAATCAAGTTTTCGAGTTTAAAACCCCTGTCTAATGTCAAAATTACTTCAGTTAAATGTTTTTTGGCATTAGCAATGGCTGAAAATGCGATTTTTGATATAAAAATAGAAAAATTTTTTTGGGGGAGGTTTGGGGGGGGTCGTGGGAAGGGTTTGGGGGGGTCCAAAAAGGTGGCCCCCCCCCCGAAATTCCGGGGGAGGGGGGCCCCCGCCATAGTTCCCTTTGGGGGGCCTATCCCCCCCCAAAATTTTTGACCAAATTTACCCCCCCCCCCCCCAGATTTTTTGACTTACCCTCCCCCAACTTTTGGCTACCCCCCCCCCCCCCCCCGAACCCCCCCAACGATTTTTGGACCCAAAAAGTTAGCTAAATTTGGTCGAAAAATGGTCATTTTTTGAAAAATTTTTCTAAAATTTTGACCTAAAATCGCTTTTAAACGGTGCAAAAACACCTAAAAGGTTAAGAACAAGCCTTATTTTGATGAAAAAAGGGCTAAATTACAGAAAATTTTGCATTTTTTGGCCATTTTACGAAATTTCTGAGGTCCGAATTCTGGGGGGGGGTTGGGGGGGTACCCCCCATCACATTTCGGAGGTCGGCCAAGATTTACCCCCCCCGAGACCACAAGAGCCAGGGAAACTATGCCCCCCGCCCCCCCACCCCATTTCCCCGTTACACCTATGGGGAGGGAGGGGGTCCGAGGGGGTACCCACAGGTGGACAAGGGGGGGGAAGGGGGGATTTCCCCCCCCTCCGCGAAGTCGCCCACAAGGGGTCTCGAAATTGCTCTCACAAGGGGTAAGAAATTTGGCCACAAGGGGTAAGAAAATTGCCCAAAAAATAGGTTTTACGACCAAAATTTCGCAAAATTTTCCGGCTACGCCGGAATTTTTCATTAAAACTCACTATTTTTTGCTAAAAAACGTCCGAAAAACGTTGTTTCAGCTAAAAAATCGCTGTTTTTCGTTAAAAAACGTTAAACAACGCTTAAAAATCGCTTTCAAAAGTACGATTAAGAAAAATCGCTCTCACAAGGGGTACCGTACAAGGGGTCAATTTCGGGGGGCCTTCCCCCCCTTTAAAAAATACCCTGCTGCCACCTACCTTAATTTCGGCTACCCCCACCCCCAACTTTTTCTCAAGGTACACCTATGGCCAAAAATCGTATTTTCAGCATAGGTGTAACGGGGAGTTGGGTTGGGGGGGCCCCTTCCCAAAATTTGGGGGCGGGCCCCCTTTTTTAGACCTCCCCCAAACCCCCCCAAGAACCCCCCAAAACACCCCCAAAAATTTTTTCCTATTTTTATGCCAAAAATCGCATTTTCAGCCATTGCTAATGCGAAAAAACATCCAACCATTAACTAATTTTAACATTAGACAGGGGTTTTAAACTCGAAAACTTGGTTGCCAACATGTTTCTAACTACAAAATAAGGTCAATATTGAGTCAGAAAGTCCATTAAACTGTTGAAAACGTGTATTTCACGCACTAATGAACACTTTAAGCCAAAAATTTGAACATTTTTGAAAAATTTTGCAAAATTTACCCTAAAAATACCCGATTTTTGGTCAATTTTTCGCGCCTTCGGCGCGACTACCCCCCCCCCCCCCCCCCCCCCCCCCAGTTGGGGGGGCCGGGGGCCCCCAAAAATTTTTGGGGGTGGTTTGAAAAAATGGCTGGGGGGGTTACCCCCCCCAAACCTCCCCCCAATTACACCTATGATTTTCAGTCATAGGTGTACCTGGGGGGGGGGGACCCCCTCCCCCCAAATGGAAAAGTGCCGACCCCACCCTCGAAATTTTGGAGGCAGACCCCATAGTTTCCCTGGAACTTTGGGTCTCGGGGGGGGGTAAATCTTGGCCGACCTCCGAAATGAAAAATTTCGAAAAATGGCCAAAAAATGCAAAATTTTTTGTAAATTAGCCCTTTTTTCATCAAAATAAGGCTTGTTCTTAACGTTTTAGGTGGTTTTGCACCGTTTTAAAGCGATTTTAGGTCAAAATTTTAGAAAAATTTTTCAAAAAATGACCATTTTTCGACCAAATTTAGCTAACTTTTTGGGTCCAAAAATCGTTGGGGGGGTTCGGGGGGGGGGGGGTAGCCAAAAGTTGGGGGAGGTAAGTCAAAAAATCTGGGGGGGGGGTAAATTTGGTCCAAAAATTTTGGGGAGGGAACCCCCCCCCCCCCAAACCCGACGCCTAGGTGCAGACCCCACCCCCAAATGGCCAAATCCCAGACCCCACCCACCCAAATTTGTTTCCAGACCCCACCCTCAAAATTTTGAAAATTTTGCCTCAAAATTAGTAAAAAATCGAAAGTTTTTGGAAAAATTCGAAATTTTTGCAAAAAATCAAAGTTTTTTCGAATAAATGAGCAAAAATGAAGAAATATTTTCGATTTTTAGTTGGAAATAACGCTTTTTTAGCAAATTTGCGAATTTTTTCTAAATTTTTGACCAAAAAATTTTTTACCCCGCCCCCCCCAAACTCGATTTTTCCGGACACCACCCCACCTCAAAACGCCTGACCCCACCCACCCTAATTTCGGCTACCCCCTCCCCCAACGATTTCTCAAGGTACACCTATATATGTTTTCAGTTATTGCTAATGCCGAAGAACATTAAATCATTAAGTAATTCAACATTAGACAGCGTATTCAGATTCGAAAACTTGATTGCCAACATGTTTCTGAGTCCAGAATAAGGTCAATATTGAATCTAAAAGTCCGCAAAATCGTTATATATATATAAACGTGTATTTCTCGCGATAAAAATTTTTCAAAATTTACCCTAAAAATGCCCAGTTTTTGGCCAATTTTCTCGTTCGGCGCGACTACTCCCCCCTCCCAAAAGGTAGCCGGGGGCCCCCAAAAATTTTGGAGGTCTGGAAAAATGGCGGGACCGCCCCAATTACACCTATGGCGGCTACCCCTCCCCCTCATCAACATTGTTACACGTAACTAAAGCCATGTTCATAGCATATAGAATTTATTTAGCAGAAATACATATTTAGACATTTTGCAAACTGTAATGGTTCAGCTAGCTTTGTACTTAATTCTACCTAGTTTATAATATCAATGGGCTGACATTATGGCGAAATATGCGTTTACAGGCTCTAACTCTCTTCTGAGTCTTCGTAGGATTACAGATATAGAATCGGGGCAAGATTCACAAGCACGACCTTACTGTCTCGCAACTAGCACCAATTTGTCTGTGGGCTGTACACAAGTGTTCGCAGGTGCTGAATACCCTGCCCGGCCAGGTAAGGCGTAAACTCGGTGCTGATGAACTTGGGGCCCTTGTCAGTCAGCAGCATGGATGGACACCCATATCGAGCGAACATGTCGTCTAACCACGAAATGATTTTCCTCGAAGACGTGTCCCCCGTTAACAACACTTCCACACAGCTGGAAAATGGTCTTGAAGGACTACGATGAATCGCTGTCGCACAGGTGCTGTGTGGAATGATCCAGTTATGTCCATGTCTACTCTGGTCCAGGCTGCCGTTGCCGGTGCAAACAAAACTTCTGGTACTTTGCTGGGGGGGGACAGGGCTTATTACTTGCTTGGCATGCTGAACAAAAGCGTACGAATCGTTCAATGGTGTCATTGAACAGTGGCCATCCGTATGATTCGCGTATCTTTCTTTTCATGCGAAACATTCCCGGGTGTCCTTGATGGGCCATGTTCAGGATTCTATTGATGAGGCCAGGTGGTAGTATCCCCCCGTTCACGGCCTTGAGTGAGGAAACTGTCATCGACCATTATTTCCTGAGTGCTGTAGTATGGTAGTAGCCGGAGGTCGATATGTGTACGACTGGGCTATCCATCTTTTGTGTAGGTTGACACGATTTGTATTATCTCATTTTTTTGATCCATGGGGATTCCCGACGTTTTCACTAAATTGATGAGGAGTCCTCTGTGTGGGTCTTCTATGGCACAAGCAGATGACGAGCGTGGCATGCGCCACAGGGCGTCAGCAACTTCATTCAGAGTTCCTTTTCGATACACCACGATATAGTCGTAGACGGCCAAGCGATCATACCAACGATGAAACTTGTTTGCCTTTTTCCCTGTTCCAATATCTACCAAGCAGCAAAGTCCAAAAAGCGGCGTGGTCTGTCCTTAGCATGAAGCTTCTGCCAAAGAGGAATTTGTCAAATTCACATGCCCATACGTCTGCATATGCTTCAAGTTCTGTGGCTGAGTATCTGCGCTCATGTGGTTGTAGATAATGTGAAGTGAAAGCGATGGGCACTTTCTCGCCATTCTGCATTTGGGACAGAATGGCACCAACACCGACCTCAGAGGCATCCGTGGTGACTATGTCTATGTGTTCGGGTCGAATATCGCAATCCCAAGGTTTTGGGTTAACAGAGCTTTGCTTTTAAGAAAGGCCGTGTTTCTTTCTCGTGTCCACACGTATGCTTCGTCTTTCCTGGTAAGTGATCTCAGCGGTTCCAGCATGGTGCCAAGGTCGGGTAAGAAGCTTCGATAATGGTTGGCCAATCCAAGGAGTCGTCGCAGGTCAGGGAGATTCTTGGGAGTGGTTGAACTCTTTTCGGGTCAGGTGTGTTGACCCCGATGATGAAGCCAAGCAAAGGAATGGTATCCTTGCGACAGATGCATTTGGCAGCGTTCAGGCGGAAGTTGCTCCTTTCCAATGCCTGTGGGACTTTTGTCATATTAATGTCGTGCTCTACCATTGTCTTCCCAAACAAGACTATGTCATCAATATAATCAATGCATCCTGGTATCCCGGCCAGTGTCTGTGAAACATACCTTTGGAAAACAGGCGAAAGCTTTGAGTCCCACAGGAAGTCTCTTGTATTGGAAAAGACCCATCTGAGTAATATTTGTCGTCAGGGGTCGGCTTTCTGGTGAAAGCGTGATGTTGAAGTACGCTTTTGTCAGGTCCAGCTTGGTGAACACTTTAGCCCCTTGGATTTCAATGTAAAGATCTGAGATATTTTGAAAAGAGAGGGAAGCGATCAGGAAGCTCGAATTGATTTGATGCAGTCAGATCTGTTGTAATTCGTACATCTGACTTTGACTTGGGCATTGTCACCATGTCACCATTTAGATATGGGCTCCCAGATCCCTTGTTGTACCATCGACTGGATTTCTTTTCGACTGATGGACGTCGAGCGAGAGGGACGACACGTAGTTTGGACGGAAACTAAATCAACCTTGTGCTGAAAATCTAGACACATACCTATTCTGCTTGCAATCAGATTTGGGTATTGTTTTAGCAAGTTTGGAAATTTGCCTTGTCTGGGTTTACAATACCGTGGACGGCTGCGAACTGTTGGTTCCAGGATATACCAGAGGATGTGCTTCCATGGTTGTCGGGTTTAAAACCAGCTTCAGGTTTCTTATGTCGTCCAGGCCATGTATAGGCGGGCAGTGATCTGGTAGAACGTAGACTTGGATAGCTGCTTTTTGATTATCGACAGTGGCTGTAAAGACACCTGGCATTCTTGGATTTCTTTAGCATCGTAGCTTTGGGGACAAGTGCCCAGAGGTGTGTCAGCGAAGTTGTCGTCATACGTGCGTATTGATATTAAAACTTGTCTGCGCTTTTTTTCAAAATACGGTTTTTCAAATTTCAAAACATTTGTAATAATAGTTTCTTTGAAGATATCCTACAAAACTTTGAATACATAAATGAATGAATAAATGGTTGTGTATATAGATCCGCCCCCTCATGCGCAATTTATTAATTACTCGTATTTAATATGCATGTATGCACATGATCAATACGATGAGGGGCGGGCATACCTCTAGCATTTCTCTTTTCATTCTATAAGCCAAAATTCTATCCAATTTGTAGAAATGAGGTTCAGGTTATGCCACAAAAACGACTACTGCAACCGTTGAAAACCGCATTTTGAAAAAGCTCGTCGACTGGTTTCAGAAATAAATTGTATATATACGTATTGCTACAAAATGAGCTGTGGAACGTTTCAAAAGGTTATGATATGTTTGTGTAAATTATCGTTTGCCAGAACTTAAAGTTCCTACTTTGGGCCAAAAGTTGGAAATTCTGAATGACTGTAATTATTCTATTCTCGGACGAAATCGTCACAAATTTCATCCAATTGTGTGTAACTCGTACTCCAATTCTGGGGGGTCTGCCTCGATTCTACCTCTGAAAAATAAGGGGGTCTGCCCCAAAATTTGCAAAAACTGCTAATTTTAAAAATATTTGGCCAAACAATAATAGACACTTTTGTGATAATTAAATCTATTTGAAAACATCCGAATATCTAGAGAACAAGAGCATCCGAATATATATTATTAAATATAGTAAAAGGAATAGTGAAGGAATATATACGTAAGTTTTAGTCATCATCGAAAGCAGCAATCGTGAATACAGTAATATCAGGTGTCTTGGACGCGGGCAGAAATTTGTGGCCCCACCCGCCCCCCAGAGCTCGCGCTCCCATTTTCGGCCCGTGCAAGGTCGGCCCCCAGCCCGCACCAATAAAATTTGGCCCCCGGTGGCCCACAGCTAAATTTAATGTAAGCAAACAACTGCATTAAATATTTCCGTTGACAATTAGTCAAAAAGAATTAAAATGAGCGAGATCTGAACCAGAATTGCAAGTGGTTACTACTTTGTTTAGTATATACTTCTTTGTGATCGTAAAGCTTTGACTAAAGTAATTCCGAGTTCCGACTAGAATGTTGATTGTCATTAACTACATATACAGTCTACATTGTTTCTTTCTCGCAGAGAGGGCCTACCCGTTTATGTCAGTCTCGGGGGGGGGTCTGCACCCCCTCCCACGATATCCCATGGTCGGGAATATCAATGGACTCAGTTTGAGCGAAACTCGTGGTGGTCGAATTTATGGCCCAAATAGTCCCCCTCAAACCTCAAATGAAAGATGGATAAATATTCATAGAAAATGCAGGTCTTCTTCAAATTGTCCGAAGTTTCCTGTTTCCTAAACAAATAACGGCTATGCACTGCCAGTAACAGTCAGAGACAGGGATGGTTCCGTAACTCAATTAAAACTCAAAGGAAAACTGAATTATATATATATATATATATATATATATATATATATATATATATATATATATATATATATATATATATTATATATATATATATATATATATTTGTAGGAAAAATGCTCCTTGCAGTCGCATGTAAACTGCAATATGAGCTGAGGGCAGTATACAAATACGTAAAAGACAAGATTTTAAACTTAATAAGAGCCAGCATTTATAAAAGACAAGATTCAAAATGCTTAATATGAGCCAACATTTAAATGTGTAAAAGACAAGATTTAAATGCTTAATATGAGCAGCTCGCTTTCTCGGGATCATATTGACGCCTTCAAGCTTCAAAGTAAACCTCAACTCAGTGAGAGACAAGAAATGTCGACTAAATGTATACATCTCCTGACCTAGACACCTTTATTAGTCGCTATAAAGACAACTAACTGCAGGAACTGTCAGATCCTTACTCAGCAGACTATACAGCACGTAATCATAGTGATGTCATAGCTCTAGTCCAGCATATTGTAGCGCTTGTTATATTACGTTATATAGTTTAGCTTACATCCTAGTGCGATTTTAGCTGGCATTCAGCTGTAACTGACTTCTGAAAGAGATGTGAGTTGGACTGTAAGTACAGATATAAACTGACATGTGACACGTTTTCGAAATAAAAGCGTTTGCTTTAATTAGATTGCTTAGAGTTATCTTGTAGTTAGACAACTCGACAAATAAACAGGAATCTGACGCATGTCACCTTGGCACGATAACGAGCCTTGAACGAGCCAAGCGGCTGTAAATGTAGCGTCAATATGAGCTCGAGAAAGCGAGCTGCTCATATTGAGCATTTAAATCTTGTCTTTTACACATTTAAATGCTGGCTTATATTAAGTTTTTAAAATCTTGTCTTTTGCGTATTTAAATACCGGCCTTAGCTCTGCATTTTACATGCGACTACAAGAAGCATTTTCCTCCTTGTATATATTTAGGGGGGGCGCGTTAGAATAGGGAAAATTTGACGGAATGTGTCAAATATGGACATTGTTTGGCCTGAGGCCAGCGCAGGAGGACCGATCGGGCTCAAACTTGGTGTGTGAAGAGCCTGTGTCCAGGAGTACATGCTGTGAAAATTTCAGCCGGATCGGCCGAGTAGATCTTGAGATATGAAAATTGGCCTCCCGCGCAGGTCGCGTTTCTCCTCTTTTTCCCCCAGGGGTGCAGGTCGAAAGACCCTTCAGAGCCATACTATTTCAGGTTTTTTTGTACAAAAAGTTCCGCAATTCCGGGGAAATTACTTTCCGCGGTTCCCGGACCCCCCAGATGGCCCCCCCCCGGAAATCCGAAAGTCCGAAAATAATTGCATTTCGAAATAGATCGCAGCGAGCGAAGCTGGGCTCTCATATTGGGGTTGTGGCATGGCCCAAGGGTGGAGATCTCCATTTGAGAGTTTGGTGTTGGTCGGTCATCTGTGGCGCTCCGCCCTGGCCAGGGGTCAGTAGTTAACGTATAAAAGGGGGTTCTGGGGCTACGGAGTAGGCAGCCTATACATAAGAGCTGCTGGGCTGAGGTTTCGTATTCGAATAGGAACCCCCTATATGGTGAATCTAAATGACCCATTACTTTTGCCCTAGCACGTATCCGTGGGGCTGGGGGCACCCTGATGGAGGTGGGCCCCAACCGTGTCGCAAGTCTAACTTTAGCCTCTAGTGTAGAAAGATCCGCTGCAGGTAGAGCTTTCATATTTGGCATGTGGGGTGGACTAGGGAACCACTACACCATAGGCTATAGTATGTACCGGCCGGACCCCTGAGGGGGATTTTGCACAACTTTTGCAATTTTGGGAGTTGGGAAGACCTTTATATAATGTTTAAACCTTACAATCTGTGCATTCAAATGAGCACACGAAACCAGCAAAATTCGCGAAAAATACCAATACTTTTCTTTCATACTTACATCTAACAGGCTGAATATGGACCAGACATTTTTTTGAACATCGATTTCTCAAAACCGTAGAATCGGGCAAAAGTTCTTTTTGTGATATGAAGGACATATGGGCCGAGGGACGTTTTTTTTGCTCAGCAGGTCTTAACGGCGGAAAAACTCGGCCAACTGCAAGGTAACACGAAATTCCGCAACTTCGCATTGAGTTTTCTTCCGACTCGTTACTTTTTAGCCAAACCAAGAAAATCTTCCCCCCGCAGAAGTGCGAATTTACACTCTGCCAAAAATCTCCGGAATCTATCGAGTAGCTTTTGAGAAATCGATATTTAAAGCAAAATAATTGCACTGAGACCAAAATGGTTTCTTGGCCAAATCTCCAGCTTAAAGCAATGAACTCCAGCTAATAAGCATTGATAAAAGGTGCAATTAGACTGCGTATCGATTGAGAATAAATGAACCAAACTTGTCCGTACAATTTAGCAGGAATTGTGATAAAACTGATTTCCTCGAAAATGGCCATTTTTTGAACCCAAAATAGTTTTTGGCATATACCGACTTTACCACAAGAGATAGCTCCTAGGTTGTAGAAGCAAAAATGTTCATTTTGGTATCCTCTTTCCAGCCATAACAACCAATCCGGTGTATCGGCAACGCACTGAGAGAACAGTGGCAAACACCAAAAATTTCTTATCTTTTCACCTAAAAATGCGGGACTGGTCCCAGAATGTTAAAGAGCGCGAAAACATGTCATTTTGTAAGTTTTAGCCATTTTCGTAATGGATTAAAGCCGTAGAAGTAAAAAATACCAGGAAAGGAAACTAGCACCTAAGACATCTTAGTGCAGTTGCCTCAATACCGTGCAAGCAATCTGTGAAGCCAGGCCAAGGTTCACGATTCAAGACCGCGGCTGGAAGCAACAAGCTGCGGATTTCAAGATGACGGTCAAGTTTATAAACAACTCCACTAGTTGGCTCAATTTTGAAACTTTTGCAACTTTGCTAAGTTCTAGGTGTAAGTGTAAACTGCTAAGTGGGACCCCCCCTCCCGAGACTTTCCGGTGGGACTTCGCTATCGCACTGCTTTTCCTTTTCATTGATAAGTTCTTTACGTTTTATGCCAAGTTTGACATTATGTGAAACATGAGAACGGAAGCTAACCACAGCTCTAGATATAGCATTTTCCGAATTTCATTGCTTTCACAGAATTTATAGGAAGTTTTGGTAGAGTTTCGGAATCTGAAAAGAAATGTTGTACCAAACGTTGAGTATGCTTTAAAAGGGCTTCATTGTCGTTCTGCAACTGAATGCAAACTTGCTTTTGTTTAGCATTTAGCTGAGTGCCATCTTGTAAGGCTTTAATGTTCATTCGCAGGTCAGAGAGCTCAGAATGAACGTGAGAGGCAGACACCGTTTCAGCTTTTAGTTACAGCTGCAGAAGCTCCTCCATAGTCCTGCCTTACTGTCGGTCGATTATAAACCTGTGCACCTGCAACGCTAGGGACACGACGCAGCGAAATGTCCTTGCATAATTATAGTTAAAACAAATTGGTCTACCGTCGAATCTACGCACTGGTCGATTGCCAAAAGACTGTGAAAACATCTTCCTTTATTGCGAGGGTGGCCAAACCTGCCCCAACTTTGCTCATTGTTCCTGTTCTGAAATTTGGATCTTCTCTTCTGATCAAATCTATATAGCGATTCTCGGTCATCTTTTGGAACAGAAGAATAACCATTTCTATGATGCCTTTGTCTGCCTGCGTGCTCACATTGGATTCACTCGCAGGAATTCAATTCTTTGCGACATCCAGAAATGGTGGAGATAGCTACGTGTGGTCTTGCGGTATTCGCAAAGCCACACTTCTCGGCATCAATGGTCACATCAAAGCCATTTCCGTGGCATTCAATCTCTATGAGGGACTGGTTGAAGTCCTTTGTTCCCAATTTCAAAGTGGCGCTTATGTGTTCGTTTCCCATGAGACAGCTGGGGCTCGTTGCATAAAAGTGATTAGGTGATTAGAGATTAGTTGATTAGTGTTGCGTTTTTCGAGGATAACAAAAGCTGCAAATGTGTTGTGTCAATAATTATATGCCATTTTGAAGGGCCTTGCGCTTTCTAGTGAAATCAGAAGTCGAAAATAAGTTGCAACTTAAAGTGTTGTGATGCCAGCGTTAAAAGTAACGCCATTACAATTTCATTCAAAATTTTCCTTTGACTGAATGAGACAGCGAGGATAAGTTAAATACTTCTTGATTTTTGGATAAAGCACCTCAACAGCTACTGCATGGTATCAAAACCACCAGAAAAAGTAGACTACAGAAAAGATTTTCTAAAAGCCTGCTACACTAATTAACTAATCACTAATCAACTAATCACTTTTATACAACGGGCCCTTGCTGACATCGTATTGTCTGTCAGCACATCCTACCTCTAACACAGTTCTTTTGTTATCAGACAGTGAAGGTCGGCATGTGACAGCAATCGGTGCGATAACGTTATTGCGATTCTGGGTGGTAAATATCATCGCCTGGCCTATTCCTGCGCCTGTCAGAATGTATCGATGTCAGATTATAAAATTGTCATTATCAGTTGTGGTGTCAATCTTGACCGTCAACATTGCTCTAAAACATTCCTGGGTCAATTGGTTTCGCTGTTGAAGCCTCGTCGTGGCAACGCCACCACACAAGTCATTTTAAATTGCGCCATTGAAATCCCGGACAACCATGCCGTACACTCCCATAATTGTTGGATCAAACGCCAGTGGGAACATCTACAATTTCCAGACAAATTTTTATCTCTGTGAGTGGCCCCTCTCCAAAAATAATCTCTTCCTCCACCGTCCCAGTCTGATAAACCGACAACTGTTTCATTCTGATTCATTTCGTGTTAATCACGCTTCATGTTTTCGTCAATTTTGGTCCGTTGGTGCTACTTTATTCCTCAATTTTCTTTGTCCCAGTGGGCGACTTTATACCTGTGGACCCAGTGTCCTGCATTAACTGAGCCGCCCAGAGTGTTGCGCTAAGCGCAAATTTAATTACTATTAAATGAAGAGATTATTACTGAAGATATAATCAACTACTTTGGCAATTACAATAAACATATCTGGTTATGTATTCCAGATTTTTGCTTGCATTTGGTTATTCACCTGCTTTATTGTTATTCTTGTTGGCGTTCTAAGAGGATGTGTCCATTTTAGTTTGAAGGCTTTAGGTGTTATTTTTTATTGTTTAATAGATTCAGCTCAGCCTTTGTTCAACTAATGCGTCTACACTCAAGCACGTCTAAGCCTGAGCCATTTTTAAGCATATGCTCAGCTTAATTAATTGAGCTAACTAGCCGAATCAAAAAATTTCGTTCTCACAGAGTAGGTAAAATTCGTATCTCTATGAGCATTGCTCACAGGGACGTTCTTTATAGAGATCTCGGGGGGTCCCGACTTAGCGTTGTTAAGCGTGTATTTATATACAGTTGAACTGAAAAGCACTGATGAGGATTGCGGTAGCTGAGGCTTTTCAGTTCAACTGCATATAAACCCACGCTTAACAACGCTAAGGCCCCCCGAGATCTCGGGGGGCCGCTTATACACGTAAATTTGACATAAGGTAGGCGATTAGCCAATCAGATGCGTTTTAATTCAAACGCATATAAACACATGCTGAACAATGGTAAGTGGTACCCCCCCAAGATTTCGGCCTTAATGTGCCGAGCATCTCGGAGGCCATTTCCATTAGGAAGGGCCAAGCTTCTCACTCTTGGTATTATAAACTCTTGTTATAATTTAAGGAATTAAATCTTAATCATTTATTAGGGACTTGAATGGTACCAGGAGTATACATAATAACTGAGAGTGTGACGAGCATAACACTCTTAGTTATCAAGCAAAAACATAATCTGCACATTAAGGGCTGACCCCCCACAACTGAGTATGTTCACTTCAAACATATTTGCCCGCTACTCTTGCATGTTGAAATTCCAAGCACACACAATTTACGCAAACAGAGTAGTACTCCTTGCGAGCTTCAACGCGTAAACATTAAATTAAATTAACAATTAAATTTCTTTAACTAGATCGGAGCAGGAGGTCAAGCTGTCAAACTCTTGGGAATCCTCGGAGCACGAAGCGAGTGGATTCACGTCGCCCATGGACATATCTCTGGGTGTGCCTTTGTGTCATTGTGTAAAATTATAACAAGTGGAATATATGTTTACACTATTCGAAATGATTTACCATTTTGGTTAAATAAACAAATAAATAAATACAAAATTTTTCGGAAGCAAGCTATTTACATAAGATTCTTTGAGACTAGTAATTGTTTAAGTTAATTGGTTAACTTCCCTAAATAAAAATTGGCTGCTCTCTGCTCTCCTTATACTTTGACCTATTTGAAAAATTGATTGCAACATAATTGACGCTTCCACTAATAAGCTTTTCTTGAGAAATTTGTTGAGCAAGTGGCCACACTCTGAGTGAAAGTTGACTGTGATGTCAACTTCGTATTATTATACACTGTTACTAATGCCAAGAGTACATAATATATAAGAGTGTGACAGCAGGCAAGCTCTCTGCTATCAGCTGTACTCAGTTGGTTCAATGTGCATCTGCTTTAAACTTTAGAACGCAAAGATAACGTGCAAATTTCTTTGAAGAGCACAACACATTTGTTGGGGGGTCAGCCATTAGCGAACAAAGCATGTACCTAGAGCTGATAATAGATAGCTTGAGTGCTGTTACACTCTTATATATTATGCACTCTTGCTTACTTCTTTTCAGAGAAAACTGAAACTCTAGTAGAACAACAACGATCCGTAGTTGTGTTAGTAAAGTTTTTATTTATTAATGGAACGTTGCATCCGATGCAGGAACTACCCGGACCAATTGGCGAGACTATGAAAGAAGCTAACTAAGCAAGCAGAAGAACGCCGAAGCACCGAAGCGCCGAAAGCAGAAGCACCAAATGAAGGCGGGCCTGTTATTGTTGCTATCAAATTTTTGTTAATCAATGGAAAGCTACACCCTCTGGAAGAATTACCGGAGATAATAATAAGGAAAATAAAGCAGCAGTGCCCTTAATTTTCCGTCCACTTGAACTAGTTTGGTGTGTAATGCATAATACAGACATTGTATTATAATGCCTTCATTACAGCTTTTTATTTTCACTGCAAGTGATTTTTACTGTACGGAAGAATTACAGGCTTTAGGTGTTATTTGTTATTATTTAATAGATTCAGCTCAGCCTTTGTTCAACTCATGCGTCTACACTCAAGCACGTCTAAGCCTGAGCCATTTTTAAGCATATGCTCAGCTTAATTAATTGAGCTAACTAGCCGAATCAAAAAATTTCGTTCTCACAGAGTAGGTAAAATTCGTATCTCTATGAGCATTGCTCACAGGGACGTTCTTTATAGAGATCTCGGGGGGTCCCGACTTAGCGTTGTTAAGCGTGTATTTATATACAGTTGAACTGAAAAGCACTGATGAGGATTGCGGTAGCTGAGGCTTTTCAGTTCAACTGCATATAAACCCACGCTTAACAACGCTAAGGCCCCCCCGAGATCTCGGGGGGCCGCTTATACACGTAAATTTGACATAAGGTAGGCGATTAGCCAATCAGATTCGTTTTAATTCAAACGCATATAAACACATGCTGAACAATGGTAAGTGGTACCCCCCCAAGATTTCGGCCTTAATGTGCCGAGCATCTCGGAGGCCATTTCCATTAGGAAGGGCCAAGCTTCTCACTCTTGGTATTATAAACTCTTGTTATAATTTAAGGGATTAAATCTTAATCATTTATTAGGGACTTGAATGGTACCAGCAGGAGTATACATAATAACTGAGAGTGTGACGAGCATAACACTCTTAGTTATCAAGCAAAAACATAATCTGCGCATTAAGGGCTGACCCCCCACAACTGAGTATGTTCACTTCAAACATATTTGCCCGCTACTCTTGCATGTTGAAATTCCAAGCACGCACAATTTACGCAAACAGTGTAGTACTCCTTGCGAGCTTCAACGCGTAAACATTAAATTAAATTAACAATTAAATTTCTTTAACTAGATCGGAGCAGGAGGTCAAGCTGTCAAACTCTTGGGAATCCTCGGAGCACGAAGCGAGTGGATTCACGTCGCCCATGGACATATCTCTGGGTGTGTCTTTGTGTCATTGTGTAAAATTATAACAAGTAGAATATATGTGTACACTACTCGAAATGATTTACCATTTTGGTTAAATAAACAAATAAATAAATACAAAATTTTTCGGAAGCAAGCTATTTACATAAGATTCTTTGAGACTAGTAATTGTTTAAGTTAATTGGTTAACTTCCCTAAATAAAAATTGGCTGCTCTCTGCTCTCCTTATACTTTGACCTATTTGAAAAATTGATTGCAACATAATTGACGCTTCCACTAATAAGCTTTTCTTGAGAAATTTGTTGAGCAAGTGGCCACACTCTGAGTGAAAGTTGACTGTGATATCAACTTCGTATTATTATACACTGTTACTAATGCCAAGAGTACATAATATATAAGAGTGTGACAGCAGGCAAGCTCTCTGCTATCAGCTGTACTCAGTTGGTTCAATGTGCATCTGCTTTAAACTTTAGAACGCAAAGATAACGTGCAAATTTCTTTGAAGAGCACAACACATTTGTTGGGGGGTCAGCCATTAGCGAACAAAGCATGTACCTAGAGCTGATAATAGATAGCTTGAGTGCTGTTACACTCTTATATATTATGCACTCTTGCTTACTTCTTTTCAGAGAAAACTGAAACTCTAGTAGAACAACAACGATCCGTAGTTGTGTCAGTAAAGTTTTTATTTATTAATGGAACGTTGCATCCGATGCAGGAACTACCCGGACCAATTGGCGAGACTATGAAAGAAGCTAACTAAGCAAGCAGAAGAACGCCGAAGCACCGAAGCGCCGAAAGCAGAAGCACCAAATGAAGGCGGGCCTGTTATTGTTGCTATCAAATTTTTGTTAATCAATGGAAAGCTACACCCTCTGGAAGAATTACCGGAGATAATAATAAGGATAATAAAGCAGCAGTGCCCTTAATTTTCCGTCCACTTGAACTAGTTTGGTGTGTAATGCATAATACAGAATAATACACAATAATACATTGTATTATAATGCCTTCATTACAGCTTTTTATTTTCACTGCAAGTGATTTTTACTGTACGGAAGAATTACAGGCTTTAGGTGTTATTTTTTATTATTTAATAGATTCAGCTCAGCCTTTGTTCAACTCATGCGTCTACACTCAAGCACGTCTAAGCCTGAGCCATTTTTAAGCATATGCTCAGCTTAATTAATTGAGCTAACTAGCCGAATCAAAAAATTTCGTTCTCACAGAGTAGGTAAAATTCGTATCTCTATGAGCATTGCTCACAGGGACGTTCTTTATAGAGATCTCGGGGGTCCCGACTTAGCGTTGTTAAGCGTGTATTTATATACAGTTGAACTGAAAAGCACTGATGAGGATTGCGGTAGCTGAGGCTTTTCAGTTCAACTGCATATAAACCCACGCTTAACAACGCTAAGGCCCCCCCCCCGAGATCTCGGGGGGCCGCTTATACACGTAAATTTGACATAAGGTAGGCGATTAGCCAATCAGATTCGTTTTAATTCAAACGCATATAAACACATGCTGAACAATGGTAAGTGGTACCCCCCCCCAAGATTTCGGCCTTAATGTGCCGAGCATCTCGGAGGCCATTTCCATTAGGAAGGGCCAAGCTTCTCACTCTTGGTATTATAAACTCTTGTTATAATTTAAGGAATTAAATCTTAATCTTATTAGGGACTTGAATGGTACCAGCAGGAGTATACATAATAACTGAGAGTGTGACGAGCATAACACTCCTTAGTTATCAAGCAAAAACATAATCTGCGCATTAAGGGCTGACCCCCCACAACTGAGTATGTTCACTTCAAACATATTTGCCCGCTACTCTTGCATGTTGAAATTCCAAGCACGCACAATTTACGCAAACAGTGTAGTACTGCTTGAGAGCTTCAACGCGTAAACATTAAATTAAATCAACAATTATATTTATTTAACTAGATCGGAGCAGGAGGTCAAGCTGTCAAACTCTTGGGAATCCTCGGAGCACGAAGCGAGTGGATTCACGTCGCCCATGGACATATCTCTGGGTGTGTCTTTGTGTCATTGTGTAAAATTATAACAAGTAGAATATATGTGTACACTACTCGAAATGATTTACCATTTTGGTTAAATAAACAAATAAATAAATTACTAAAATTTTTCGGAAGCAAGCTA
>JASAND010030607.1:0-19025 GCA_030248195.1 Trissonchulus latispiculum | reverse complement strand
AACTGAACCAATCCTTTACATTGGCTGCCGGTAATACATTTGTCCTGCTTCTAGCCCCTACTCTTTGGGCGAATAATTTGCATGCTGATTTTCCTGCAGTACATATTAAAATAATCAGCTAATTTAGGACCCGCAGCCTGCTGAGAGTATTGTGCTAAAAGCTATAATTTCTAAGCTTTGCCATCAAAGCCTACAGAAGTGGTTGGTTGATTAGAAATGTTGAAGAAGAACCTTCAACTTCCAAGGTCTAATTAGTGCAAGGTCTAACTCACAAGCTACATCTTCTGTGGAGATGATGGACACTTCCAAAAGAATAGCTTAAAATTGAATTTGCTTAATTAAGAAAACTGAAAATTTTTCACTGACAGGCTAAGCTTTAATGTTCAATAGTGGGCAATAGAGTTGCTGTTGTTTGGCTACAAAGCCATTTGATTATATTGCTATTGTACTTTTTGCTTCGCTCTTCTACCTGCCGTTGTGTGTGATAATTCAAATGTGTTATGCTCGTATCATGCGTTATTAAGTAACTCCATTGTCATATTTGTTGCTTAGTTACATTCGTATGTTTACAACAAAAACTATTAGACGTTTGTTATGAACTAAAGTCTTTGTACTCTTGGTCTTATCCTTAATAAAGGAACATTCTTAGAAAGTATTGCACTATTGCACTGCTATTTTAATCTGACTAGGTACAGGTGTTGAATAACCAATTTCCGTAGGACAGCCAATTTCAGCATTAAGTTGTCTATTTCGTTTAATTTAATTTAATAATCTAAGTTATATTTCATTGTCATTTTTATTTAAATTGTAATAGATTCATTTTTATTTCCTTTCAGTTTCTGTTTAATGGAGTTTAGATTTATTCACGTTCTCTACCAAAAGAGTTACATAAACGTGGTACGTTGTTTGATTGTACATTAATAATAATGGCAACGGCAGAAATCACTCCCTGAAGAATTCGAAGAACAAATATCGAAGTATATTTATGTTAGACTCTAACGCAAACAAATTGCTATTTGTGCATCGATGTCCGAGATTGACAGACTAGGTTCCATATTTCCCGGAGAGGAACCTCGCAAAAGCAAATTATTTCATTTCTTCAAAGGTTCGCTCATAACAACTGCTCCCCGTAATTGGAGGCAAGACCCTTTTTACTTGGCACCATTAAAAATCGGTGGTGAAATGAAAGACTTAGAATTGAGGAAATTTTAGGTATCCGTTGAAGTTATTTCGTTTTGAATGTGCAAAGGTTATATGTTAAAACAATTAAGAAACATGAAATATCAAGCATTTACTATTCTGGCCGTTTTGATTCTTTGCTGATAGTCAGACTGAGTTACCAAAAAATTAATTATCGGTGATATATTCTCATATGCACATGTTGCCGAAAGCAGGCTTAATTAAAAAATGTGGTGGCAACACAACTAGTAAACATAAGAATCAAACATTGAATTGAAGCCATAGTGCTGTATTATTTGTTTTTTTCTAGTTCCTATCTAGTGGCACTTCATTAGTTTACGTGAGAGTTCGTGTTAGCGCGTCGTCGCCAGACAAATTATTTTTGCATAACAATACCGGTGGTTTACTTGTTTGCCGATAATATCCTTTAAAATGTCCAAAGCAAAGAATGATAAGACAAGTCTTTTGGGAGCAGTTTGCCCGTAAGAACATTTATGAACTGTGAGATTTTGCCTTTTCCCGATAAATAAATGGGCAAGGCCTCTGTGATTATTTGGACATTGGAGCTCTCGTGTTTCTGGAGCGAACCATCATTGATATAGTTGAATTTTCAGTCACCAACGTTGCACAAAAACTCCGGATAAAGTCAACTATAGACATGCCAAACATTTCGTTGTGTACCAAACATCTGCTAGACCATGCACTACAATCTCAGCACCAACGCTAAGGATCGCCTTTTCTTATCGTCTAAATTTGGGCTGCATCCTGAAGAGCCGCAAAATATGTCAATGTCTCAGAATACATACTATTTTTGGGATGGCCAGGATGAAATTTATTTCAACCAATCAGAGTCATCCCAAGAAAGTAGATGTCTGGCTGGTTCCACGTGGCGGTGCATTATCAGATATCCAAGATGTTTTGAATGGTGTGAAATCAGCCTCCAAGAAAATATCAGAAAACGTCGAAACACATCCACCTTGAATCATGTTAAACGATATTGTCCAGAAGTACGAATGTTCATCATAGATTTCAGTGCTTTGACAAACATTCAAAGTACTTTGTCTGTCCTTGGACAACCTTCACACCTACTTTCAAGGACCGTCTCGCACCTTGGTTCGTCTAATTACGTCCAATACGAGTAGAAGTGTCTGCATTATTGAGCAGATTGTCATCGCCGAAACAATACTATAATATGCTTGAAAAAGCATGATTACGAATTACACAGCCTCATAAAGCCATCGCTTACTGCCATAGATCTTGATTCTGGTAGTGATACCATTCTAACAATTGATTTGACGACGCCGATGCAATATTATATGGAAAGTTGGAAGCCGATGTCAATCTAGTCGAGCACCGTAGCAAGGATCATGCTCGTCAGCTTTCACTTGTATTTGGATTCCATTCTAGTTGGTTCCTTTCGTTTTGGGGAACGTGTCAGACTAAGGCTAGAAACACTTAAAGTTAACAGTAGTTCACACCCTTGTGATAGTACCCGAATGGATGCCGGGATTTCCTTACCTAACCTGCAAAACTCAGCGATTGTCTCATTAACAGCTCTAAGGTCTGCTTGGAAGAAGAAAGGAATGCAAATGGGATGAATTGTGTCACTGGTGTAGTATGCCGGTAGGAGATCATCATGAGTGCACATGATTGCAAAAACCGATGCCCTGATCCATGTCGGCATACAACGTATACTGTTGTCCATGATAGCATGAAAAACTGGACCGGCCAGAAGAGTTCGTCTTAGAAATAGAATTTCAGGATGGAGTTTTGGATACAACTACCGTGGAGGAATATTATGCGCATACTGTAGTCTCATTTATGAGCATCGGAGGCACATTGTCACTGTTTCTCGGGAGCTTCTGCACTGCCTCTGTCAAACTGCTTTGCTTTAATGCAGCAGAAGCTGTATTCAAAAAGTTGAATCGCCATTTAATACCTGTACTACGCGTTTGTGTAATGGGTTCAAACAACCTGATACCGACTTTTCTTATTTCAGACTAATTTCAGCTAATAAGTATAATACCATTTGGTTGACTTTGTATTTGTAAATAGGTTTAACATTTAATAAAGGTAACATAGGTTTAACATTTAATAAAAGGTAGTTCCGCCCATTAGTAATGAATCATTACATCATGTTTGATAGCGATATTCGTCATCTCCTTCGTTCTTGAGTATTACTTGATGACTGACTTGCATATCATTTTTGCATGGGCAAGGAGAAAACTTGGGTGACTGGTGGAAATTTTTCATCGCGGCCTTATTACGTGTAAGCAAAATTAAGCCGTGACGTAACTGACGATAGTAGTGATACGGTTAGCTATTGTTTTAAATTTGCCAATTTTTTGTTTTTAGATTTGTATCTAAAAATCCACAAAAAATTCAAAATAATTTTTATTGAAACTCAAATAATGCAATCAGAATGTTTAGTAAAGACCTACGATATTTTTCTTTCCAGCGTTTTTACACTGCCTGCCCTCAACCCGGTAGAATATGTAAGAACCTCCAAGACTCCACTGAAAATCTCATACTGCGACCTTCTGCTCGGGAATTGCTAAACCGAATGTTTTTAAATTTGCGTCTTGAAAAACTGTTATTATTACTGTGGTTTTATGCACTAGTGCAAACCTATAATTAAGGAATCGAAGGCCAGGCAATGTACTATCGGTTCATGTGCTTGATCGCCGGAGAGCTGACAGCATACTGACAGCCACAGTTTGGAGTGTTGCTCGACGATTCATTTCTAGACAAGTTCTGCCTATTCCGGACAAAGTTTAATGGTCTCTGCATTGCCCAAGATTTGAATTGATTTTGATTCGAAGTTGATTCAGCAGGGCGTTAAGCTAGAACAATGACACGCGCAGTACCTACATTATATCCATACAGAAATTGGCCAGATTCCAAAACCGCTAGCAATGCTCAGCAAAACTACAGGCTCAAGTGCAGCGTGAAGTGCTGCGCAGATGACCCAACTTAATCAAGTCCAAGCCCCACATCGAGTTTTACAGGAATATTAGAACTATGTTCATGTGCTGGGGCTACGAATGCTCGAGCCTTCGACACACAACGGCAAGTAGAGCGAAGCAAAAAGTACAATAGCAATATAAGGAATACGCTTTGTAACCAAACAACAGCAACTCTATTGCCCACTATTGAACATTAAAGCTTAGCCTGTCACCGAAAAAGTTTCAGCTTCCTTAGAAAAGTGAATTCAATTCTTTAACTAAGGTATCCTATTAGAAGGGTCCATCATCTCTATAAGAAAATGAAGCTTGTCAATTAAACCTTGCACTATTAGACCTTGGAAATGGACAACCTTTGAGCTATCTCCAGTAGTTAAGTCAGTATAAGCCAAAAACGACTTCCGTGGTCAAAAATGGTCATTTTCGAGGAAATCAGTTTTTTCAAAAGAAATGCTGATCATACAATTTTGGCTTATTTATACTCAATCGATACACGGCCTAATTGCACATTTTATCAATGCGTATTAGCTGGTAATCGTTGGTTTAAGCTAGAGACTTAACCGTAAGACCATTTTGGCAAAACTGCGATTATTTTGGTTTGAACATCGATTTCTCAAAAACTACTCAATGGATTCGCGTGATTTTTGGCTGGATGAAAATTCGCACCGTTGCGGTGGGACATTTTCTTGGTTTGTTCTGAAATATCTACAGTTGCGAGAAACTTGACTACAAAGTTGCGAAATTACGTGTCACCGCACATGTGCCGGATTTTCTGGAGCATTGGGACGTGTTGAGACAAATCCAAAAAATGTCCCTCGGCCCACATGTCCTTCATATCGTGGCACAAGAAGAAATTTCGGCCGATTCTACAGTTTTGAGAAATCGATGTTCATATATAGTATATATTTATATTATATATCTATTACTGTGCTTTTTACCTGTACATTGTATACGGGGAGGTATATGAGTGTGACACATTAAATGTGCGCCCATTGCACATTTTATCAATGCCTATTATCGAATTTGTTGCTTAAACTAGAGACTTGGTCGAAAAACTATTTTCGCAAAATTGCAATTATTTTGCTTTGGACATGGCTTTCTCGAACTACTGAATGGGTTCGCGTGAATTTTGGCAGGATGAAATGCGAAGGGACGTTTTTCTTGGTTTGAGTTAAAATATTTTCTCTTGCGAGAAAACTCAATGCAAAGTAGCGAAAGTTCGTGTCACCGCACATTTGCCGGAATTTCTGGAGCATTGGGACGTGTTGAGTCATATCCAATAAATGTCCCACGGCTCACACGTCCTTCATATCATGGCACAAGAAGAAATTTTGGCTGATTCTACAGTTTGGAGAAATCAATGTTCAAAACTTTTGGTCTGTATTCAACATGTCAGATGTCACTATGTCCGAAAATTTTTGCTACTTTTTGCTAATTTGCTGGTTTCGCAAACTCATGTGGATGTACAGATTATAAGCTTTAAAACGATGTATATAGTTCTTTCCAACTCCCAAACTGCAAAAGTTAGAGCGTTTCAAAAACTCACCACAGAAGCGCGCATAAAAGGATACCAGCACTTTAAATTAGCTTAAATCAGCTGGTCATTTTAATATTTACTGTAGGAAAAGCAGCATACAAATTATTCGCACAAGTCTCGTTAAGAGTAGGGACTACAAACTGGACAAAAGCATTTACCGGCAGTCAATGCACGGGATTGGTTCAGTTAACAAGAAACCAAATAAGCTCTGATTTTCTCCAGTCAATGTATCTAGTATCTGCCTTAACGGTGACCTTTTCATGCGTACTCAATACACGCTTTTTATATACGTGTAGTTAGAAATGGGTAGCTAGCTTTTACATGTAATTATGCATACATGCATTTATATATATACACATACATATATATATATATATATATATATATATATATATATATATATATATGTCTATATCCAGACATATAGGGACAGGGGTAGGCATAAGAGAATCATGACAGGCTAACAGGCTATATGTTTAACATATGTCTTAGCCTGTCTAGCCTGTCATCCATGACAGGCTAAGGGAATTTTGCCATTTCTATACATATATAGTTATATACAGGGATAGGGGTAGGCATAAGGGGTCCATGACAGGCTAACAGGTTATATGTTTAACACATGTCTTAGCCTGTCTAGCCTGTCATCCATGACAGGCTAAGGGAATTTTACCATTTCTATACATATATAGATATATACAGGGATAGGGGTAGGCATAAGGGGTCCATGACAGGCTAACAGGCTATATGTTCAACACATGTCTTAGCCTGTCTAGCCTGTCATCCATGACAGGCTAAGGAAATTTTGCCATTTCTATACATATATAGATATATACAGGGATAGGGGTAGGCATAAGAGATCCATGACAGGCTAACAGGCTATATGTTTAACACATGTCTTAGCCTGTCTAGCCTGTCATCCATGACAGGCTAAGGAAATTTTGCCATTTCTATACATATATAGATATATACAGGGATAGGGGTAGGCATAAGTGGTCCATGACAGGCTAACAGGTTATATGTTTAACACATGTCTTAGCCTGTCTAGCCTGTCATCCATGACAGGCTAAGGAAATTTTGCCATTTCTATACATATATAGATATATACAGGGATAGGGGTAGGCATAAGTGGTCCATGACAGGCTAACAGGTTATATGTTTAACACATGTCTTAGCCTGACTAGCCTGTCATCCATGACAGGCTAAGGAAATTTTGCCATTTCTATACATATATAGATATATACAGGGATAGGGGTAGGCATAAGGGGTCCATGACAGGCTAACAGGTTATATGTTTAACACATGTCTTAGCCTGTCTAGCCTGTCATCCATGACAGGCTAAGGAAATTTTGCCATTTCTATACATATATAGATATATACAGGGATAGGGGTAGGCATAAGGGATCCATGACAGGCTAACAGGTTATATGTTTAACACATGTCTTAGCCTGTCTAGCCTGTCATCCATGACAGGCTAAGGAAATTTTGCCATTTCTATACATATATAGATATATACAGGGATAGGGGTAGGCATAAGTGGTCCATGACAGGCTAACAGGTTATATGTTTAACACATGTCTTAGCCTGACTAGCCTGTCATCCATGACAGGCTAAGGAAATTTTGCCATTTCTATACATATATAGATATATACAGGGATAGGGGTAGGCATAAGGGGTCCATGACAGGCTAACAGGTTATATGTTTAACACATGTCTTAGCCTGTCTAGCCTGTCATCCATGACAGGCTAAGGAAATTTTGCCATTTCTATACATATATAGATATATACAGGGATAGGGGTAGGCATAAGGGATCCATGACAGGCTAACAACAGGCTTTAACACATGTCTTAGCCTGTCTAGCCTGTCCTCCATGACAGGCTAAGAGAAATTATTTATACATGTCAGACGTATATATTATTTATTATATATAATTATGCGTATACATATATAATATAATTATATATAAATGTATATATATATACATATATATATATATATATATATATATATATATATATATATATATATATATATATATATATATATATATATATATA
The DNA here is from genome assembly GCA_030248195.1 of Trissonchulus latispiculum. NCBI lineage: Eukaryota > Metazoa > Nematoda > Enoplea > Enoplida > Ironidae > Trissonchulus > Trissonchulus latispiculum. The sequence goes on along the minus strand of JASAND010030607.1, from coordinate 11,291 downwards.
TATATATATACTGGTAGGGGTAGAGATAAGGAAACCGTGACAGGCTAACAGGCTATATGTTTAACACGTCGCTTAGCCTGTCTAGCCTGTCATCATGACAGGCTAAGCTATTTGTCACAATTATATATTATATATAGTATATAATATATATTGTGCATATTAAATATAATGTTAAATTGTAATAATAATTATTATTAATATTATTATATTTATTATTAACATTATTAATGTTATTATATTCATTATTAATATTATTAATATTGGTACTAATGCAAGATAATTATTATAATTATTTCAATATAATTGTAATACAATATAATAATATATATTATTTATTAAAATATTATTATTATATGTTGTTCTACTTATTATATACATATATATGTGTATTATAGAAATATTATATATGCAGAGATGAGTCGTAACTGTGAAAACCGGGGGGGGGCGGGGGTGGGAGAAAGAAAAATCTAGATGGAAACGTTAGCCTGTCATGAAGTTTATTTAAAATTTAAACTTCAATGCAAAAAAAGATGGCTCAGACAGAATTTTAATACAATGACAGGCTAATGCGGTACGCATGTAAACGTTGCCAACTTAACATGTGTGAACATGAAGTGATTTTGTTAATCTTTGCGTTCGTAATGTGCAGGGAATTTTTTGCATGGTGGGCGGGCCCTTCCAAAATCGATCTTCCTCCCAAAGATGCCTTCCCCCCCGGGTTTTTTGGGGGGTTCCAGTTTTTCCCAGCAGTAGGCAAAGTTTCAAAAGCTTTCCGGCATCGCTGCAGATTTTTTTGTAAAAATAGCAATTTCTAAAAATTTTTAAATCCTGGCATGTTTGAAAGCTTTTTGCGTTTCAACGTATAAAATACGCCAAAAACTACCAAATGCTCATTGCAAAAAATATCCCCCCTACCGAAAATTTCTCCCCTCCCGAAAATTTCTCCTCTCCCGAAAATTCCACCCTCTCATGAAGCCCCTCACCATGGGAAAAATCCTTAAAATACCCTAATCTTGTATAGTATATGTGAATATAGCATACGTGTATGATATATAGCAATGTGATTAGGTTTGTATGGTGGTATTTCGAATGCTTAGGGCAGCTACAGTAAGGTTGTTTTTTGTATCGTCCAAATCATTGAACATTAAAGCCAATGACTGTACCAAGGCCATGATAGATAATTTTTGTGGTCAACTGTGGGTGATGGTGGACGGTTTCTGCGGAAAATTCTAAAACAGTTGCAAGCGCAATTCTGAACCAGGGCAGCATTTTTATTGACCAAAAAATTTTATATTCAATTATTCAGTGGGAAAAGGTACCATCCGACCATCTCTGACCCTGTTGTGGCGTATGCGCTAGCTGGCCGAAATACTGGGTTACTAAGCTAAAGTTGAACCAGCACATTAATCTAAAAACCAAACTATTGAAACTTTTGAAACTATTGAAAAACCACATTAGTACTTTTATTTTGTCGTACTAAAGCCTACTAACTAATAAAACCTGGGGTAAGCTAGAGCTGCCAATTTCATAAAATAAAAATAGCGCACGGTCTCCTCGCCGCTTCTAGCACACTTTTAAAATTAGTGCTGTAGAAGGAAGCAACGCACGGACAGCCGGTATTTTCAATATGTCGACCTAGTAACAGTCCGTCCATATTTGTCAACCAAATCTCCTACTGCGTCTTAGTCTAGAGGACATGCTCGTTACTGGAGTCTTATATTGGTATTTAGGTTGGATGCAAAAACAACTATATTATTAAATAAATCCGGCCGCGCAGTGGAAATACAAAATGTCTATCGTTATCCAACGTACACATTACCCTAAATTTGAATTTGAATTGTTCATTAAAGGCATAGGTGGGAGTAGTAGCAAGTTTGCTAAGGGACCCTGTTGTATCCACCCTGGGCCCAACTTTCACTTAAATTGCTAAGGTCCGCCCACTTTACTAAAGGGGAAACGTCTTGCGGTAGATTTATTGCTTAAAAATAATAAGGGAACTTTTCACAGCAATTGTTTAAATTTAAAGCAATTAATTTAATCACAACACCTTTGTGTGCGGGTCTGCCATCCACCAAAATATAAAAATAAACCAGAATTAAAAACAGTAACTTCTGGATTGTATTGACATCAAACACTTAACAAAACTCCTATTGAATTTCAAACAAAACACTTTCAAAATTTAATTATTTTTGAAATTTCTGCCTGGGTTTGTGTGTCATGTATTTTTAAACACAAATGCCCTGGCTTTCCTTACAATTTGCATAAATACACACATGAGTACATAAATTGTGTGTCTCGTGCTTATGATTCATCAGTTGATTGTTCTGCAGTTGATACATTTAATGTAGAGCTGGGGCCGGTTCCAATTTTCGAAACCGGTTCCGGTTCCGGTTCTAGGGTACCGGTTCCGGTTCCGGTTCCGGTTCTAGCTTCCGGTTCCCGGTTCCAAGTACAAAATTAGTAGTGATAATTTTCTTTGTTATTTAACATTTGTTGTAGGCCCCTTTAGGGCTTATATACAATCAAAATGAAGAAGCAATGGTATAAATCAATCGGATTAAACATATCGTGCAACTAGACAACAGTTTTTCTTAATTTTTTGAATCTATTTTCGATTTGTTACTGTAGAACATTTTTGGACATCTTGTAACCTACCATACCCTACATTGAAACTTTTAATATTTACTTTAACCATAAGATACAAAATTGTTTCGACAGTTGACTGTTCAATGGTACTGTGTATCAAAATGTTTATGTATGATGCCTGTATGGTATAACCTGAAATTATTGATTTGAAAAATGAACAAACAGCGCGGTATATCAACAGCGCCTACCAACCCAAAGAAATTTTAAAAGTAGGAAAACATTTCAAAAATTTATAAGAATTGCAGAAAGCTTAGTTTTAAATTTCTTTTAAGGGGGTGATTCCTTTTGGGCACATATTGTTATTTGGCGGCGTAAAGCATGATGAAATTTGATGAAACTTTCCGAAATAAGTTTTTTTAGCGTTCTAACTCCCTCCGCGCAATCCCTATTCAAAAATTCGAGATTTCCGGTCAGAGTGGTTTTTCCCAATTTCTGAACGTTTGGCAGCTGCGATACAGTTATGACTATATTCATTCGAAAGATCTCATTGAGCTTCACATTTTTGCTGTGTAAAGCAAGTTTCTCGCTTTTCTGTACCGTGAGATATAGCCGATTTTCTTGTTTCGGCGTCGAAAACTTGCCATTTTTGCAGAAATCAAACAATCCAATATTTCTTGAACTACGCAGGCAGTAAAATCAAACTAAGGGCGTCGATCTGAAGGTCTCACAGGGACAAATTATCCGACGCATGATCGTCTTCCAACTTCTATCCTGTAGGCTGCTATCATAAAAAATGTAGTTTTTGCAAAAACACGACCAATTTTTTTCCAAAGATTGTGGAGCATTCACCATGCAAGTTGGAGGGCTGCCACTGAACAAATGTGTTCTGCACAAATATACCCAGGGACGATTTTTTAGTTGCCCCGATTGCTGCTTTCTAGCTAAAGTAATCGCTTGACAAATTTGGAAAAAGTAGGCAAAATACAGGTTACGCACACATTTCAGCTTATTTCTCTATAACGAAGAGCGATTTCACAATAAATAAAAAATCGTCCCCAGCTATTTGATGAAGGTATCGAATGATATAACCGATGTCTCGCGAAAAAATTTACTTGGGTCTGCAAAAATTCTGGAAAATTATACTTCTTCTAAAATGTGTTAAAAATATTTTCGAAAAGCAACATTAGTTTCTTGTCATGCATTAAAAAGAGAAAATGTCAAGCTACATTTTGATATAAAAATGGCTTCTTAACTCCAAGTAATGAATGAGTAATAATGATGCAAACTTTATGTGACCAAAGGGAATCACCACCTTAACTAACTTTTAACTAACTTTTAACTAACTACGGTCGCTTCCGAAAGATGTTTCTAGAAATTTTAATTGTAGTTAAGATATGTGATAGATAGGAAATGTTAAAATTTAATTTATTGCTCTTTCACACAGGCACCTAAGTATTTAGTTCCTAACAACAGATTAGTTATGCCGACGTCTCTTTCTATTTATGCACCTCTTACGAACGAAGTTCCTGAAAAATAGGAAAATAGGTACCAGCAGTTTTCAAATGTTTCTGCTCCTGCAAAATTTAAATTGTTGTTCGGAGATGTTGACTCCAGCTTAGGTCCAAAGAATAATTGAAGGCGTTCTTAAAAGAAGCTGCATTTTGGAAGCAAAAGTAATGAGATTAATGAAAATAAAACTATATACAGACTTATAGTCATTCGAATGCTCTACCAAAACTTACAACTTTGCTCTTCAAAGTATTCTTCGATTCCTAGAGTTTAAGTGATAATAAGGAAAATGGTTTTCAAAGCTTGTTTGATTTTGGTTTGATTTGGTTTGGTTTTCGAGTTTTTGCACAGCAACACGAAATTTTGAACATGGCGGCTAGATTCTTATGAACACGGATTCCTCTCAACTCATTCCAGCAATTAGATAGCGTCTTTAGGCACACATTTTTGAGAAAACTGTTCGGAAAAATTTTGTGTTTGTTTGCAAAGGAAAAATTTGCTCGGGAGAAATTTAAGCGTTCAAACTTGAAGGTTTTGGCGAAATTCGGAAAAAAATTACATTTTCTAAAAATATTGAGCTTGTTTGTTCATTAAGCAATCTCAGAACAAATAACCTGCGGGAAGTGCTTTTGTAGCGTGAACTGTGATCGCCTTTCTTTAGCTTCCCACACGTCGAGAAATCAATCCCTGTTCAAAACTTGTTTTCGTGTTACCGCATGTCCAAGTCGAACATTTGATTTGAGACTACTCTGCATACTTGCAGTAACTTTAAAATTATTAAATTAAACTAAGCTTTAAAATGATTTAAAAATTATCGTTGAACTCCAAAAATTGGATAATTTTACTGTCTTTCAAAGTTTGCTGCACGTACTACCATCAACACATTTTGGTTATTCCATTCTAGATTCAGTTTTTCAGTTTTACTTGAGTCGAAATCCTGCAATAAATACAAAAATCTTCCGTATTAATATTAAAGCAATTAACTAAGTGGGAACAAGAGTACATAATAACTAAGAGTGTGACAAGCGTCAAGCTCTTAGTTATTAGGCTTGGGACATGATCTGCACGATAACGGCTGACCCCCCCTCAAATTAGACCCATCACTTCAAAGAAATTCGCACGCTATGCCTACGTTCTAAAGCTCGAAAACACAACTACTCAGTTCGTTCAATGTGCGTCTGTTGCGGGCTTCAGCACACAAGCATAGCGTGCGAATTTCTTTGAAGTGATGGGTCTAATTTGTGGGGGGGGGTGTCAGCCGTTATCATGCATATCATGTCCCCAAGCCTAATAACTAAGAGCTTGACGCTTGTCACACTCTTAGTTATTATGTACATGTACACTTGGTAAGAATAAACAAATATTTAGAATATTTGTTCATCAAGCTATTTGTTAAGTCTTCTTGAAATGTAAACAACTATTCGAATGGTAATGTAGTAATTCGAATATAGTAATCGAATTATTCCCTAATGATTCTACATTCATGACAACGCAGTTCCAGCTTCAGCTGCAGAGACAAGAAAATCATGAATCAGAATCAAATGCTGCTAGATTATGCGATCCAGGCCCAAAATCCAACTATTGCAGATTTTACATTTGGCAAAAATTTTACTTCAAGCTCAAGTTTTGAGTCTGGAACCGGCCGGTTCAAAATTCTACCGGTTCCGATTCCGGTTCCGGTTCTAAAAATCCTTCCGGTTCGGTTCCGGTTCCGGTTCCAACCGGTTCCAGTGGAACCGGCCCCAGCTCTAATTTAATGCCTCTACTAAAGCAGCCAATCATAATAACTGGGTCATCTGGAGCTGGGTCAAGTCCCACCAAACCCGAGCCCATATAAACTCACGTATAGTAAACTGTATGTAGTCTAGTCTGTGCGATAATTGTTGGACGTTAGTGTGTTTCAGCGATTCACGTACAAAGTCTGTGCTGCATTTACACCAAAGAACATTGTTTGCAGAAGAGACAACGCCGAAGCTCCCAAAAATAATGACAAAGTTCCTCCAATGCTACTCATGAATGAGACAGTAGTATATGCGTAGTATTCTTCAACGGTAATCATATCCTGTATGCTTTCTAGAAATACAAGTTCCAGTATAAATTCTTCTGGCCAGTCGGTTTTCGTTTCATCATAAACAACAGTATATGTTGTATGTCGACATGGATTAGGACAACGGTTTATGCAATCATGTGCTTCTTCCATGCATTCATGGTGGTCTCCTACTGGCATACTACCCAAGTGACATAGTTCATCCCATTTGCATTCTTTTTCTTCTTCCAAGCACACGGTGCAATTGTAGAGACAATGCTTCATCATTTTCGCAGTACACTGAGTTTTGCAGGTCGAGTAAGGAAATCCCGGCATCCATTCGGGTACTATGTCGCAAGGGTGCGAACTTCTGTTGACCTTGATGTTTTGGTTCACTCGAACGCTTAACCGGACACGTTCCCCAAATTCAAAAGAGCCTACTAGTGTTGAATCCAGATATAAGTAGAAGGCCGACTCAGCATAGTCAGAATGCTCGACTGAATTGACATCGGCTTGCAGCTTTCCATATAATATTGCATCGGCGTCAATCAAATCAGATAGTAGAATGGTATCACAAAAACTACCAGAATCAAGATCTATGGCAGTAAGCGATGGTTTTATGAGACTGTGGTCATAATCATGTTTTTCAAGCATATTATAGTAGTGAACAGGCGATGACAATCTGCTCAATAATGCAGACACTTCTACAAGACCATTGGACGTAATTCCGAACGAACCAAGGTGCAGACTTGATTGAAAGTAGGTGTGCAGATTTGTCCAAGGACAGACAAAGTACTTTGAATAATTTGCCAAAGCACTGAAATCTTGACTTGGTAGGACATTAAATGTTTCTGGACAATATCGTTTAACATGATTCAGGTGGACGTGTTTCGACGTTTCTGATATTTTCGTGGAGGCTGATTTCACACCATTCAAAACATCTTGAATATCTGATAATGCCATACCGACGGACTCAAGCCAGACATCTACTTTGGATGACTCGATTGGTTTGAAATAAATTTCATCCTGGCCATCCCCAAAAATAGTATGTATTCGAGACGCATTGACATATTTTGCGAAACCTTCAGGATGCAGCCCAAATTTAGACATCAAGAAAAGACGATCCTTAGCGTTGGTGTTGAGGTCGTCTAGCGTTGCATGGTCTAGCAGATGTTTGGTACAAAACGAAATGTTTGGCATATGCCATAGTTGACTTTTGTAGATTTTGTGCAACGTTGGTGACTTCGAAAATTCAACTATATCCAATGATAGTTCAACTCCCAGAAACACGAGAGCTCCCAATATAAATAATCCCCACAAAGGCCTTGCCCATTTGTTATCGGGAAAGGTAAAATCTCTGATTCCATGTAGAGTTGTTTTACGGGCAAACTGCTCCCAAAGACTTGTTTTATCATTCTTTGCTTTGGACATTTTAAAGGATATTATCAGCAAACAAGTAAACCACCGGTATTATTTATGCAAAAATAATTTGTTTAGTGACGACGCTAACAAGCACTCTCACGTAAATTGATAAAGTATAAGAGAGGCACTAAATAAACACCACAAGAATGAGTAATGGTTCAACTCAATATTTGGTTCTTATGTTAATTACTTTGTTGTCAGCAAATTTTTAATTATTTGGCACAGGCATTAAGTGCTTATAATAAATGCATCACCGATGATTAATGCTTGGCAAATCAGCAATCAATGCTTTCAGGAATCGAAACGGCCAAAGCAATGCTTACATTATTTCATGTATCATGTTCGTTTCAAGGACAATCCAGCAATTGCACTGCTGCTAAGCAGAAATAAATTCAACGGATACCTAAAATTTCCTCAATTTTAAGTCTTTCATTTCACAACCGATTTTTGGTGGTGCCAAGTAAAACAGGGTTTTGTCTCCAATTTTGGGGAGCAGTTGTTCTGAGCGTATCTTTGAAGAAATGAAATAATTTGCTTTTGCTAGGTTCCTTTCCGGGAAATATGGAATTTAGTCAGTCCAGCATAACAAAAGTTCTCTGACATCGATGCACAAACAGCCATCTGTTCGTGTTAGAATTTTCGAACATAAATATACTCTGATGTTTGTTCTTCGGATTCTTCAGGCAGTGATTTCTGCCTTTAGCAATATATATATATATATATATATATATATATATATATATATATATATATATATATATATATATATATATATATATATATATATATATATATATATATATATATATATAATCTCGTTATATATTATCACAAATTATCTCGTTTAAGTGACACATTTTGTAGAGAAAGTGAATAGATGTAAGGGAAGCAGGCATAGGAAAGATTGATAAGCCTGTAATGGGAGTTCAGTGGTGTGGTGTAGTGATGTAGTTGGTTAGCATGTCTGCTTCGGAGTCAGAAGGGTTCGAAACCCGGCTGGGCAAATTCCTTATACATTACCAACTACATGTGGCGAGGCTGTACCGTTTCGCTTCTGTAGTCATGTAGCGTTTCGCTTCTGTAGTCATGTAGCGCTTCTACCACGGCTGGTGGACCAAGAAGAAACCAAGGACAAGCCCAAGACTGGAGTCGTCAGGCACCCTTGTGCCCACGAAACCACAACCTAGGAGGGAGAAGGGAAGAGGGAGGTTCAGCTTTTCATTCAGAATTAAAAGTAAAGAATAGGTGCCGCCGGGGTTCGAACCACGGCCCTTCTTCTCCGGAGTCAGACATGCTAACCACTACACCACGGGACCATCAGCTGAACTCCCATTGCAAGCTTTTCAAATCTTTCCTATGCCTGCTTCTTTTACACGAATCTAAACTCCATTAAACAGAAACTGAAAGGTAATAAAAATGAATCAATTACAATTTAAATAAAAATTCTAATGAAATTTAATTTAAACTATAATTAAACAATATAGACAACGTATTGCTGAAATCGGCTAACCTACTGGAATTGGTTATTCCACACCAGTACCAACTCAGATTAAAATAGCAGTGCAATAGTGCAATACTTTGTAAGAATGTTCCTTTGTAAAAGGTAAGGCTTAGTCCATAACAAAAGTCTATTGGTTTTTGTTGTAAACATACAAATGTAACTAAGCAACAAATATGACAGAGGATCTATTTAATAACACATGATGCGAGCATAATAAATTTGAAATATCACACACAACGGCAAGGAGCGAAACAATAAGTACAATAGCAATCTAAGGAATGCGCTTTGTAACCAAACAACAGCAACTCTATTGCTCACCATTGAACATTAAAGCTTAGCCTGTCACCGAAAAAGTTTCAGCTTCCTTAGAAAAGTGAATTCAATTCTTTAACTAAGGTATCCTATTAGAAGGGTCCATCATCTCTATAAGAAAATGAAGCTTGTCAATTAAACCTTGCACTATTAGACCTTGGAAATGGACAACCTTTGAGCTATCTCCAGTAGTTAAGTCAGTATAAGCCAAAAACGACTTCCGTGGTCAAAAATGGTCATTTTCGAGGAAATCAGTTTTTTCAAAAGAAATGCTGATCATACAATTTTGGTTTATTTATACTCAATCGATACACGGCCTAATTGCACATTTTATCAATGCCTATTAGCTGGTAATCGTTGGTTTAAGCTAGAGATTTAGCCGTAAGACCATTTTGGCAAAACTGCGATTATTTTGGTTTGAACATCGATTTCTCAAAAACTACTCAATGGATTCGCGTGATTTTTGGCTGGATGAAAATTCGCACCGTTGCGGTGGGACATTTTCTTGGTTTGTTCTGAAATATCTACAGTTGCGAGAAACTTGACTACAAAGTTGCGAAATTACGTGTCACCGCACATGTGCCGGATTTTCTGGAGCATTGGGACGTGTTGAGACAAATCCAAAAAATGTCCCTCGGCCCACATGTCCTTCATATCGTGGCACAAGAAGAAATTTTTGCCGATTCTACAGTTTTGAGAAATCGATGTTCAAAGATACATATATAGTATATATTTATATTATATATCTATTACTGTGCTTTTTACCTGTACATTGTATACGGGGAGGTATATGAGTGTGACACATTAAATGTGCGCCCATTGCACATTTTATCAATGCGTATCGAGTTCGTTGCTTAAACTAGAGACTTGGTCGAAAAACTATTTTCGCAAAATTGCTATTATTTTGCTTTGGACATGGCTTTCTCGAACTACTGCATGGGTTCGCGTGAATTTTGGCAGGATGAATTGCGAAGGGACGTTTTTCTTGGTTTGAGCTAAAATCTTTTCTCTTACGAGAAAACTCAATGCAAAGTAGGGAAAGTTCGTGTCACCGACATTTGCCGGATTTTCTGGAGTATTGGGACGTGTTGAGTCAAATCCAATAAATGTCCCACGGCTCACACGTCCTTCATATCATGGCACAAGAAGAAATTTCGGCCGATTCTACAGTTTGGAGAAATCAATGTTCAAAACTTTTGGTCTGTATTCAGCATGTCAGATGTCACTATGTCCGAAACTTTTTGCTACTTTTTTGTTAATTTGCTGGTTTCGCAAGCTCATGTGGATGTACAGATTATACGCTTTAAAACGATGTATATAGTTCTTTCCAACTCCCAAACTGCAAAAGTTATGGCGTTTCAAAAACTCACCACAGAAGCGCGCAAAAAAGGATACCAGCACTTTAAATTAGCTTAAATTAGCTGGTCATTTTAATATTTACTGTAGGAAAAGCAGCATACAAATTATTCGCACAAGTCTCGTTAAGAGTAGGGACTAGAAGCTGGACAAAAGCATTTACCGGCAGTCAATGCACGGGATTGGTTCAGTTAACAAGAAACCAAATAAGCTCTGATTTTCTCCAGTCAATGTATTTAGTATCTGCCTTAACATGTGTGAACATGAAGTGATTTTGTTAATCTTTGCGTTCGTAATGTGCTTGGTATATTTTGCAGGGTGGGCGGGCCCTTCCAAAATTGATCTTCCTCCCAAAGATGCCTTCCCCCCGGGTTTTTTTGGGACTTCCAGTTTTTCCCAGCAGTAGGCAAAGTTTCAAAAGCTTTCCGGCATCGCTGCAGATTTTTTTGTAAAAATAGCTATTTTTTAAAATTTTTAAATCCTGTCATGTTTGAAAGCTTTTTGCGTTTCAACGTATAAAATCCGCCAAAAACTAACAAATGCTCATTGCAAAAAATATCCCCCCTACCGAAAATTTCT
>JASAND010030606.1:0-66272 GCA_030248195.1 Trissonchulus latispiculum | reverse complement strand
TCGAACAAGACAGATGAAACCTGTACAACTGTTGCAAAATTGTCAGGATGCCCCTAAAAAGACAACAAGTCGGAGATGAAAAATGCAAATACAGCAAATGGAACGGAAACAACGTTGGAATATATCTCAATACCAATGAAAGTTACACGAATCAATTGAATCCAGAACAATAAATGAGGCACCTGATCCCGAAGAAAGTGCAGCGAAAGATTCATTTTCGAATGTGGAGAGGGAAACTAATGACGAAAACCAACGAAAAGACGGATCTAGCTCATCATGAGGTCATAATTCGTTCAGATAAAAAAAAGGTGGAAATCTGTTCAGAACCGGCGTTCTCATAAGATTCCACAACCAGATTTCCTGGAAGGACTGTTCTTTGAGTATGATTCTTCTGAAAGTTCACAGTCAGACCAAAGTAAATTTGAAACGTCAGAATCGGAAAGTAACAATTTTGACGCAAATCCTCGTTAATTCTGTTCATCAGCCAGAAAAGGCACCTAAAACTGACTTCGTGGACGGAATAATCGGACCAATTTAGCAGGCTTTTGTGCATCAAGATCAATATTTTTTGGTGCTCAGACGAAAATTCCGCCGGTTCACTCTGTACTGATAGTATCATCGTTAAGGAGGCGTAATACATTGGCTCTCGCTTGATACGCACGCTAATATTTGCTACGTGGTTTCTCAGAATTTTGTGGAACATCTAAAGCAAAAATGCCCGGAAAGTTTAACTTTTGGAGATGGAGCTTGTGAACAAGCTACCCCAGCTAACGGAACGCCTATAAATTTCTCTGGTTCAGTAAATTTTGAACCTTTTTTCAAGGCTATAGATGGGCTCATGAGTATTTGATAAGTGATTTTTGTCCCAGCATTTAAAAGTGCGAATTTCAAATTCCAGAATACTAAAGGGGTGTTGTCGCAGGCGCTGAGGTCGCGACAATGATTTAGGAAATTGGCAGCAGTGAGAAAATTTTCAATGTAAGCTTAAAAAGTGGGAATTTCAAATTCGAGAATGCTAAAGGGGTATTGTCGCAGGCGTTGAGGTCGCGACAATGATTTAGAAAATTGGCATCAGTGAGGAAATTTTTGAATGTAAGCTTAAAAAGTGAGAATTGCAAATTCGCTAAGGGGTATTGTCGCAGGCGCTGAGATCGCGACAGTGATTTAGAAAATTGGCATCGGTGAGGAAATTTTGGAATGTAAGCCTAGAAAGTGAGAATTTCAAATTCGAGAATAATGAAGGGATATTGTCGCAGGCGTTTTAATCCTTTGGGAAAAACGGGCAAAATTTTTAAATTTTTTCCAAAATTGGAAAATTTTTTACAAATTTTGATAAACTTTAACGTTAATTTTTCGAACAATTTTACAAATATATTCTTGAGGTACAGGCCCCCCTGAAAATGTTTGTTCAAGGTACAAGGCCCCTCAAAATTTTTTGGGGACAGGTTTTGTGACATGGGACAGGCACATTTTTTACATATCTATGTATAAAAAACCGGCAATTTTAATTTTAATTCAATTTTATTTGTTTCAAATTTCGTTTTCAACCAAAAGGTTCATAGCATGACAAAACAAAAAATATATACATTTCTGTAGCAAAACTGTACGGCTACACCAATATAAACAAACAATTTCGCTCCCAACACTTTGGTCAGATTTTAGTCAATTTTTAAATTAAACACGTAATACATAACACATATAACAGACGTAATCGCAAAGAGCCCGCTTAGTGATCCTTATTGTTCTCTTTCTCATGACATTTTCTTCTGGATCTGACACCTTAGATGAGTAAGTGTATAACTTATTTATACCTTGTGCTTCCATTTGCACGCGTAATGTTTTACTTGTATTAGGTACAGAGTCTATTCGTTGGCTAAAACAAAAATTTAAATTTTCCCTTAAATGTTTTAGGCTGCTCACTTGTGTTATTTGTGGAAAAGTGTTTACCAATAAAAGTGATTTGCGTACCCATTTCGCCGAGGAACATAAGCTGTCATGTGATGTTTGTGGAAATGGAAAAACCTTTGCAAGAAAGGATAATCTAAACACACACAACCGAAAACGCCATCATACGGAAGCTGAATCCACTGATTTTTCTACAGCAAAGCGCTTAGCCACAAATAGTTCTCCTGTACCGTCTACCTCCAATCAAGCGATTCAAGGAGGAACTGGGAAAACAGATCAGTAAGTACCCCCATTTAATACTGATTATAATTTGATTGTTATTTAAGCATATTCAATGTCTTCATTTAAGACAAATTGTTTCCTCTTTTTTACGTCTTCCGTGACTACTCCAAGAAGTCTTACATCGCATGTATAATGATTTTTTCTGCGTGTCTGTTGATGAAGTTATACAACGGTGATACTTCTGATTTGGACTTCTACTTTCTATATCTAACACAAATTTTGTGATACTTTTATAAGACAATAGACCTCGAAGATGTCGTTTATTTCAGGTTTGAACACAAGATTCCACGGCGCCAAAGCTATTCCATTTGGAGCAAACACGTCTGCGCCATGTTGACAAGTTTAAAACCACGAAAGTTGACTACAACCTTAGATTACTTAATCTTGAGGACAAATCGTTTGATGCCATTTACAGGTTCGATTTGTTCCTGAGTCTCCCTCCATTGACTTTCCTATAGTGGTCCCTGTAATTATTCAGACTGATGCTAACGCTGATTTAATTCCCAATGAGATAGATAGGGTTCTTCAATCCTACCAGAATTTCGTTTTTGACGATACTGTTAAAATAACTTTTACCAGTATTTCCTTGCCTACACCAGGGAATGGGAAGCCTACTGGAAACTTGCGCACCCGAACCATAATTGAGCTACCTGAATTTTCGAAGAGGAAAAGATGTATTCTTCAGATCAAAGAAAAAGAGGATTGTTTGAGTCACGCACTAGTCATTGCTTCTGCAATGGTGGATCACCAGACACGTAAACGTCATGGTGCTACCACCACACTTTCAGCTGTTGCCGCCGTTTGAACGGTCAACAAAACATACCAGTTACTGGTTCTTCGACTTTGAATGTATGATTGTCTATCCAGAAATGAGCCATCAACCACATTTGTGCATATGTCAATCTGCCGATGGAAAAACTTTCTCTTTCAAAGGAGAAGCTTGTGCTAACGACTTCTGTCATTGGATTTTCCCAAACATAAAAATGCTACATTCTTTGCACATAACCTTGGTGCATACGATGCCTATTTCATACTTCAGTACCTGCATAATGCCATTAAGCCCAATTTAATAGGCAGAGGTGGGCGAATTTTAATGCTCGCTATTCCTGGACCGAAGATCCGCTTTATTGATTCATTAAACTTTTTCGGGATGCCTCTTGCCGCTCACCCAAAACCTCGGTTTAACTGAACTGAAGAGAGGCCATTTTCCTTACCTCTTCAACACACCTGAAAATCAGAACTAATAATCAGAATAACTCTTCCAGATTTGAAGTATTATGAACTTTCGGTCGCAAACTTGCTGCCCACAAGGATTTGGTCATGTGGTATGCGAAAGAAACCACTAGGTACAAAACCAACCCGTCAGTACAGTTCAATCTGCAAGGAGAAATGTTTGACTACTGCAAAAGCAATGTTACAATTTTACGAGAAGCATGCTTAAAATCGAAAAATAATTTGAAGAAGCTACACGTGGCGTAGACTCTTTCCTCAATTCGATAACTATTGCTTCAGCTTGCAATCGTGTCTATCGGAGAAACTTTATGCCAGTTGACAGCATAAGCAATCATCCCGCCAATGGGTTACAAAGCACAGAAAAATTTCAGCAAGAAGGGAATTGCTTGGTTGAAATGGGTCAGTGTTGCTAAGACTATTTATATTCGACACGCTTTAAATGGTGCAGAGGTGAAAATCAAAAAATTTCTACCTGGATGAATATCACGGGATGTCCACAGCGTATGAACGGCCATCAATGCATTAATACTAGCACCTATTCAGATTTTTCGAAGTTACGGCGCCGCTATGAAAAAACCCTAGATAAGAAACGACTGCTAGAACGGGAAGGACTGCGAATTGTGTCCATTTGGGAATGCAAATTTGACAGAACTGACAGATTGCTTTTCACAGAACCTTTGTTGTACACCATTTATTCAACCCCGGACGTTCAGGAGGTTAACAAGTATACGAATTTTTCAGAAGAAAGAGCCATCACTGGAACTTGGTGTCTACCTGAAGTAGCTAAAGCATATGGAGTTGAGTTACCAGGTTCCACATCGTTATGAAGTCTGGCACTGGAATCATAAGTCATCTATGCTGTTTCAAGAGTATGTGAAAACATTTCTGAAACTAAATGGCAGGGGACTAATGGGCTGGGCTGCAGCGGTGCCGTAGATCAAGAAGACAAAGCAGTACTTACCTCGTTTGATATCAAAAGGAAGAAGGAACACTTTTGGATTTTAACAAGGGTGGCAAAAAATGCGGGTCGAAGAGCTGTAGCCAAAACCATGGTTAATAGGTTTGTTTTTTACCCTTTGATTTTTAGTGCATTCAAACAACTAAATACTTCTTCTAATTACTGAGTTTGCGATCAGTCGTTATAGCAGACTGGCTGTTGATACAAGTAATTTCAAATGATGATTGCAACTTTTGACTTTTTAAGTTTATTCATTATTTTTGAATTATTTCATTCATTATTTCATTCATTACTTCCAGTCATTATTTTCATTAACATTGAAAAGTTAGACAACATTAAACTGATTAAATTTTTATTATCCATTCGATAACGCTGTATTCTTGAATCACGCGTAATTTAACACTGTCATACTTTTCAGTTTCTGGGGCTATTTTGGTAAACGGACTAATTTCACCAATACGGGTTTGTATCCTTTATTAGCCATCATTCCTAATGGACTATCTATTGGACGATTCTCTGGAGGTCAGTGATTTGTATTTCACTGAAGATAATTCAATGGCGCAAGTTTCATACAAACGAAAAATTGACTTAATGCCTCCTGATTCCACGAGCAATGTTGTAATCGCTGCCTTTACAACTTCTTATGCCAGACTGAAGTTATACTCATATTTGGAAATGCTGGGTCAGAAAATATTATACTTTGACACAAGTATCTATCCATCCCTTAATAAATATCTGCCAATAATTTATTGTCCACCTACTAATTTGGCTATTGAGTAGCTTAATGCATGCAACAATGGTCTACCTAACTTCTGAAGCTTCTTCCTAGCAACTGTGAGATAATAATTCGCCGATACAACTACAGTTGAGCTCTGGAAGAACCGATAACCAAGCATACTTTTGTCTTCATGGATTTGTGCATCAAATAAATGTAGTGTGGCAGTATTCAATTTCTAGAAGTTTCTAGAGAAATATTGTTTGCTGATCAACTGTGTTAGTTACTTTACTTAGAAGGAAAGGGACTATAAAGCCTAAAAATAGATCATAGAAAAGAAGTTGATCTCGCATATAACATAAAGTACACTTGTATTTTAGATAGTATATTCTTTATCAGCCGAATGGACGAGATTGACTCTGAACCTGTAACAGGAAATGGATTGGGTGAACTAAAGGATGAAATAGCTGACCGTTATGGCCCATCTGCTAAAGATGTCCAGTTTTGGTCATTGGGTCCAAAAAACTGTAGTCAAAGAGGTCGGAAGTCAGCAATCGGAACTGAAAATTAAAGGAGTACCACTAAATGTTTCAGTCATGGAAAGAGTCAACAAAGAAATGATGCTCAGATTGCTTTACTCGAACGAAACTGTTGACGTAAACTATGCCCAGATCGACAAAAATCGTCGAGATTTGAGAACTCGCAGCAAACTAATGACAAAACAATACCAACGTGTATATGGCAAAAGAATTTTGAATGATGACTTTACTACTGTTCCCTTTGAATATTGCAAGGACTGAACTATGACATGACAATTCATGTGTGCATTGTGATGTAATGCGGAGACTACAATAAGTGCTTCTGTAGTACGTATTCTTAATTTAGTGTTAATATAAACAGAAACAATTTGTAATTGTCTTACATGTATAAACTACATTCGGCGTGAACATCAAGTGCTTAAAGTGCATTTCATTAGGCCAACAGGAACAGCGCAGGCTTAATAAACACTCAGACTTAAAATGGAGACAAAGCACTTGTATTGCATTGTCTCGCTTTGTTTTGTGGTTGAAGGTGTCGACAAGAATGTCTGCCATAGTACTGCAGATGATGAAGAGCCTTGCTGACTCGTAGACGATGAAAAAGTCCCGTTTGCACTTTGTGTTGCATCTGTTGTTGCACTTAAAGACGAAAACGAACGTGCTGTTGTTACCCATATGGTCGACGACTTCTTTGTGGTTGAAGATGTTGTTGGCAAATATTTCTGCCATAGTACAGCAGATGATGAAGAGCCTTGTTGACCTACAGTAAAAACTATTTGTGATTGCGTAGAAAATGTGTTGTCTGGTAACGTTCTACTTCCTGAAAAGGATTTACTGAGGCTGAAGTGGCGCAGGAGCCTTTTGCGTCACCTTCGTAATAAGCTGAAAACCGTACAGTCAAAGAAGCGATTAATTGTACAACAAGGAGGATTCCTTCCTACGCTGCTTGCTCCTTTGCTAGGAATTGTTGGTGGGCTGGTTACCGATCTAGTTAGGAAACGATAATGGAGTATTCAATCCCTGTGCGACCAGAATACTTTGAGCGCCATCTAAAAGAAAGTGAAACTGATATGGAGCGTGTGACAAGAAAGCGGAAATACCCATCTGACGTTAAGCTGGCACCATACAGACAGAATGATTACAGGCGGCGACTGCTTAGAGACAAGGGACAAGAGATTCTTGTTAAACAAAGTCAAGCCGGTGAGCCGGTGAAGCAAGACCCTCCTCCAAAAATTGATCCTATTGTTGCTACTTTGCCAAAGAATCTGCAAAAGGTAGGAGATAAATTAATTGATCATTTGAAAATCATTCCAGATTTTAAAATCAATGACAAAGGGGAAATGGCATATAAAGATGCCGTGGAACATGGATCGCGAATACTTGACTTGGTTCACGACTTTGTCAGGCATAGACCGAAGAAAAGTCCAGCTAGAGGATGGGAGCTAATGGCCACAGTTTTGCGAGATAGTAACGTTCCTCGAGATTTTATCACAAACCCAAGTAGATGGAACTATATCAATAATCATACACAACAACAAATTCAAGGTGAAACTGGTTTGGCTCTGCGGAAACTGAAATGGAAGACACTTAGCGTACTATTACTATACTCCGTCCAGTCCTCTGGCATACTCTGGTCCTGAGAAACTGTACAACTATATCAAGGTGTTAGGTTCTGCTCCAGGATTAACTTTGTCAGCAGATAAAGATTGGCTCAAGAAACAATATACTTAGACACTGCATAAGCCTATTCGTCGTAAGCATGCCAGAAGGAGATATTTTGTCACCGGCGTAGACATGCTATGGCAAATTGATTTAGCAGACATGTCTAAAGTTGCAAATGTGAATGATCGATACACGTTTTTGCTAACATGCATAGATGTGTTTTCAAACTACTCTTGGGCAGTTCCTGTAAAGTCTAAGTCTGCCAGTGAGGGTGCTGCTGCATTCGAGTCTATACTACTACAGTCGTCACGGGTACCTGTCAAGCTACAATGAGATAGAGGGAAGGAATCTTTAAATCAACAATTTCAACGGCTTCTTATCAACCATGGCATACATTTTTATAGATGCGACAATCCTGAGATCAAGTGTAGCATTGTAGAACGATTCAACAGAACAGTGAAGACCAAGCTGTGGAAGTATTTCACTA
Source organism: Trissonchulus latispiculum (assembly GCA_030248195.1). NCBI lineage: Eukaryota > Metazoa > Nematoda > Enoplea > Enoplida > Ironidae > Trissonchulus > Trissonchulus latispiculum. Next base: position 58,491 of record JASAND010030606.1, on the reverse strand, counting down.
GAACTAGATGCTATCGATACATTGATGATTTACAGCAGTTTGTTGATGCGTACAACAACACAAAACATACAAGTATTGGAATGACTCCAGAAGTTTCTGACCGCACTAATCATTGCCGGGTTTACTAAAAGCTGTATGGGGTCAGCGGCATCCAATTGTGAGAGCAAACTTACAGGCTGGAGATATTGTTCGGATCAGTAAAGCAAAGGGAACTTTTGATAAAGGTTATCCTCCTAACTGGTCCGAAGAGCTGTTCAAAATTGTAAGAGTAGTAACCAACAGTTATCCTCCAATGTATCAGCGTGTAGATTTGCAGAACAAACCGGTGCAAGGAGGTTTCTATGAGCCAGAGCTACAGGCTGTAATCGAACCGGATAGTTATTGGATTGAAAAAATCATAAAAAGGCGTCGGCGCATGGGTAAACATGAGTATCTGGTAAAGTGGTCTGGATACCCCGAAAAGTTTAACAGCTGGATAAGCGATGGCGACGGATTTCTACCTACAACTGCCTAGCAATACCGGAGACTTTGATAGTAATACTCTGGCTCATTATAAAGTGAGGTTACCTCATCGAGTAGATCTAGAAGGCGAATGGGAAGTGGCCCTGGTTGAAATGATGTATCCTGAAACATGGGGAAACTTTCTAGAAAAGGACGCCACAATTTCAATAACTTTCCCTAATCACCGTCCGGTAGTTAAACAACTACCAAACAGACACTACGACACAGTTAACGACTTGTGTCAAGCCATCAATTTTACTAGTCTAAATATGCGCCATCCTAGCACCCAGGAAGCGGTCCCAATACAGTTTAGATTTGATTGATACAGACACAGAGTTGTATACACTGTACCAGCAAAAAAGGTTAGGCTTGTCTACTATCTGCGACTGAACGATGATTTGTATAAAATGCTTGGATTCCATTGGGAAAATCAGAGAACTGCACGGCCGGTTAACAAAATAGTGTCTTTGGAAGGCAAACAAATAGCACCAAACAGCGCTACAGCTTACAACTTGTTGGAGTCTGCAGCAGAAATTGAACCTGATATGAAAGGGGGTTTTTATTCCTTATACATTTACTGCGACGTGGTAGCCCCTCAAATTGTGGGCAATGCATTGGCTCCATTGATCAGAGTTATTAATGTTGAAGGTGAACATGGCGATAGTGTAAGCAACAAATACCATAATCCTCACTATGTGCCTGTATTGAAGAAGGAGCTTAGTACTATTGAAATTAATATAAACGTTGACAGTGGCAAGCCTGTTAAATTTTCATTTGGAAAGGTGTTTGTCAAGCTACGCTTTAGAAGGCTAAGACAATGAGAACCCCCTACTATCCAGAAAGTATAAAGACTTGGAAAGATGCGCTGCTGCAAACAGGAAGTGCACTCCCCACTTTTTCCGGCCAGCCTTATCAAAGGGGTTATGGAATTGGAAGCTTCTTTAGGGGCATGTTTCGAGCAGTCTGGCCTATTGTAAGAAAGGTTGGTGTTCATGTCGGCAAGGAAGCGCTTATAACAGGAAGCGAAGTTGCAAGAGATTATTTTAATGAACCAAAAGACATAAAAAGCTCATTGAAGAAGCGTAGCCGTCGGGCGCTGGGACGTACACTGAGCAAGGTTGGTGACGAATTGCAGCAAGAGGGCGAAGCCATTGGTTATAGGCCACCGGCGAAAGACATAAGAAGGCTAAGAAAGAGACGTAGAGTAACACTTCGATCTGACGTATTTGGAAATGGCTAAGCAGCTTGACGCGCAATCAAGTTTCTATAGAAAAAGGCTACTGGGCAGAATATTATCCTCAGAATCCAGTAACAGACAATGGCCCCTACAGAATACATGTGCCAAAGGATTCCTTTATGCTGGACTTGAACAAAAATTATCTGTATTTGAAAATCAAAATTGTCACGGAAGACGGAAAGGACCTGGAATACCCGACATTGGCAAGTGGCGCAGCGGACCAGAGCAAGGCTATAATAGCTCCCATCAATCTGGTTGGCTCCACTCTGTTCGAAAGAGTCATTGTCAACCTTAGTGACAAAGAGATTGAAAACAGTGGGCCCTTATACGCCTATAAGGCGTACTTGGAAGTATTCTTAAGCTATGGTTAGGACGCCAAGACAACTCATCAGCAACTGGCTATGTTCTACCAAGAGTGTAGGAAATTCTTCTTCTGTAGGAAATTTTAGTGATCTGTCAACAGGCGCTATGAAATGGCGGGGAAAGCCATTCATGACGAATAAGGGGGTAGAATTGCTTGCTCCCTTGCATTGTGACCTGTTCAAACAAGACAGATATCTGCTAAGTGATACCGAATTCTCAATAGAGTTACACAGAAATTCAGATAAATTTGCCTTGATGAGTGAAGGAACAGCCTACAAAATAAAGGTGGAAGATCTTAGATGGTATGCATGGAAGGTGAAGCCGCAGGAATCCCTTAGCTTGGCAATTGAAAATGTTCTACGCAGCAACAAGGCAGCAAACTATCCTATAAGGAGGGTTAAAATGGTGACTAGGCACGTGGCGCCTAAGTCTCAGTCAGTTGTGGAGAATTCAATCTTTTCTGGTCAACTACCCAGGCGAGTGATTATGGTGCTGGTAGACTCTGAAGCCTTCAATGGTTCTTTTACCAAGAACCCTTTGCAGTTTGAAACCAGCAAAATCAGTGAGCTGTCGCTCAAAAGCGGAGATGAGTATATTCCTAAACATCCGATGAAAATGGATTGGGATGACCTCCAGTACTGTGTCCCATATATGTACCTATTTGAGGGCATTAGCGCAGTCAACAGTGATAAAGGAATAGATTTATCATACGGAGATTATCGTAAAGGGTACACAATTTTGCCTTTAGTCTAACAGCAGACAGTATCGATGGAGGTGCAATGGTACTAATAAGAGAAGGGGTTCTATCTTTGTGCATGCAATTGAAGGAACCCCTAAGCGCAAACGCACAAGGAGTAGAAATTATTATCTTATTATTTATGGTGAATTTGATAACTTAATTTCTGTCGATCAAAACAGTACGCCATTCTTCGACTACTCACTGTAAAATTAATAAATGACGAGCAGTGGAGCTCGTCATAGGAGGCAATATGAACAGTTTGGATATTGCAGAAACATTTAAAAGAGACTTTTTGCGTTGATCGATTTTTCCTGGGAGTATTTCCGTGCGATCAATTGCCAAATATCCATCAAACGTCAGCATGTCTGGTTCTCAATACTGATGCTGCAGTGGCTCCCGGCCAACATTGGATTGCCATGTATTTTGACCTAACCAGTTTTGTTTGCAAGATTTTGATACTAATGTTTGTGGGGAGTACTGTATTTACTTTTAACATAAAAGGCTGAGAGGATGGTCGTTTGAGGGCATCATAAACTATTTAAGAAAGCGTGGAGATAAGAATGACTCAGTCGTGAAAACGTTTGTCGATAAGTTGCGCGTTCACAAGTACTGTCCTTCAGCTCAGTGTTGCGCGTGCAGAAGCTATGAAGATTGTTAACATTGTACAGAAAGGAAAGCTAAATTCCAGAGTAGATTTAACTAAAGTCCCAGGAGCAGTCTACAATCCAGGACGGTTTAGTGGAGCCATTCTAACTGTAGGGCCTTGCACAATTTTATTATTTTCTACTGGAAGCTTCCTGTGTCTCGGAGCCAAAAACGAAGATGATGGACTGGGAAGTGGTCAGAAATTAGCAAAGCTTTTAAATCTGCTGTACTGTTGCAGACAACTTGCAATGTTCTAGTTTCTCATCAGGTTGGTTTTGAAATTTATTTGAAGGATCTTCACAACCATATCAAAAGTAAATGTTCAGATATTTGCTTAGAGTTGGACCTGTATAGTGGTCGGGGGGGGGGGGCCCCCCCCCCCCCCCCCCCCCCCCAAAACCAAAAAAAAAAAAAAAAAATAATTAAAAAAAAAAATATCCCCCCTTTTTCCAAAAAAATTTTTTTTCACAACACCCAAAAAAGTTTTTTTTAACAAAAAATGTTTTTTTCCTAAAAAAAAACAACACCCACAAAAAACCCTTTTAAAAAACCCTAAAAAAAAACGCTCTCGCAAGGGGTACCCAAATTTGCTTCCACAAGGGTCAGTGAAATTTGACCTCCCGTTCAGGTATGATAGTGGTCTAGTATGGAAAATGAATAGAAGGTACTATAAGAATGTTTCATAATGGCAAATTTTTTATTGTTGGTTTACGCAGTGTATCTGATGCTGTTAGTCTTGCAGATGATGTGTGCTGTGTTTGTTGTGCTTTCATGAAAAAAAGAAATACGAGAAACAAAAAAACAATGACAGAGGTGACAGAGAACCTTCCCGTGGTGCTGTCGTTAATGCATGCACAGTGCTGAACCAATCTTACTGTCTGTTAAGAAACCTGATTCAGTAATGCAGCGGCTGCAGTGTAGTTATATATACGCTAGCCAACAGTAAGCTAAGGATACAGAAATACCATTGAGTTATTCATGCAGCGTACTAGATGCTGAACTGCTCCATCACTAGGGTGGGGTGATGAATAACTCAATGGCATTTCTGATGCACTTTCAATAATGAATCTATTTTGGTGAAATATTCTGACATATTGGTGTTTAATATATGTAAACAACGAATGTGCTAGAGAATAAGACATTAATATGGAACTAAATAATGACCATCGGGGCGGGGGCGGGCCGGGGATGATGATTGCATGACCGCAGCTCGCTTGCGCCATCAGCTGTTTGCGCCTGCGAGCGGCGTGATATGTGAGTAAATAGTGATGTTATTTTAGATATATTTTGCTGAATTTCCTGGAATTATGAGGTCATTGTTACCTAGTCTAGAGATAGCTAATAGTTGGCTTTGACGTATGTAAGCATCACGTGATATAATTATACATGTTTTTATAGCAAACCACAGCTGTTTTGTGGTATGTAGATGTTAAATTAATTAGCTGTCATATAACTGCTGACGAGAGCAGTGTTAATTTTTATAAAAAATAGCCGTCCAACAAGATGACGCTATATGATTAACACATCATGTGTTAAAGATACGGGTGGAGGGGTACGGATCGTCTGTACTACTTTCAGCTAATTTCTAACTCTTGCTTGTGGTCTGACAGTCACCCAGAGCAAACGAGCCCTTTTATTCGCTCAATCAGAATTAGTTGTAATGACAGTTAAGAACTGTATTTCATACTGCTGATTAGTATTTTTATGACGGTTGCCTTGCAATCTCTGATAATTGAGGTAGTCTTGGTCGTTCAGATGATGTAAGGCCTCCCATTTGCAGAAATTTATGACGCAGTAATTCTCCTGTAAAGAGTAGTGGCAGCCTATTATAATTTAAACAAAGCACAACCATGAAGCACGTGCTTTCAACACATCTTCAATCTTCACATAAACTGAATTACACGAAACTTTCATTTTGCCATATTGCCATAGAGAAAAAGGATTGAGGAGTCAATTTGGACGATAAGCAGAATTTTTGTATGGTCCATTCTTTTCTTTTAAGTCGTTGTGATCATCTACAAAGATACGTTGGAAAAATCACAAAATTTCACACTATTTTATTTAAAATAGGTTTTGTTTTATTGTCAGATTTGCATGAACAAATCAGTCCTACATAATACATAAGAGTGTGCCAGCTGGTATTTCTATGTGATCAGCTTGCGAGCCATGCCCTGCGCGTTAACAGCCCACCCCCCGCAATTACTTACCTAGTGGACCCCCCTCAAATCAGTAGCTAGTACGCAATTGCGTATGTTCCCTCGTTTTTACAAATTTTACAATTCTGTCGGGACTCCCCACAAATGTGACCTATCATTTATGTAGTGGACGGAAGACGCTACTACCTTTCTTCCAATTTACTTTCATGAAGCATTTTGTGATTCAAACTTCCAATATTCCTAAATTTCGTTTTAAAACCTCTTAATATGGTTATTTATTCACTTACTGGAGTGTCTGGTATTTGTGATGTTTTTGGATGCGAAAACATATATTTTATAACGTAGTGCTATCTTCATGGTTAACTTTCTTGAAAATGTCAAAATTATCCATTTCGTTAAATAACCGCAAAGATAACACTACATGGAACTGTCCTTATAATTGGCTTGTCGGAGAATGAACGCCAAAATTTACTTATAGCAATCCCTACTTCGCAACGCACATTGCCACTGGTAATCATTAGTCACACTACCTTCAGTTGAGAGTAGTGGTATAAAAATACAGATTCTGGTGCAGAGGAGCCTGAGGAACTTGAGGCAGTTACTACCCATCATTATCAAATTAATTTGCGGTGCTCGAGACAGTTCCTATCCATTATCTGCTGCTATTTCCTGATAAATGAAGCGACGCCTGAGTCACCTCATATTATCATCAGTGCAAATTTATAAAAAAGATTTAAATTCATAATTATTAAATAAATTATAAAATAAACATACATACAATTCTATAGGGCTGAAACAAATGTGGTAAATAACAACAAAGAGAAAAGAAAACTTTCATCATGTGAAATACTTTAAACTAAATAAATTGAAAAATAGGGCATGGCCTTGCCTAATTACACAGTTTAAAATTTTAATTACTTTTTAGAAGGGGACTTTATGCAAAAGCAAATCCCAACCCCCTCCTATTTACAATTTACACACTCATCAATTTAGTTTTTATACACACAACTATACAAAATTCAACCCACCTTCAAACTTTACTCTAAATCAGCAACACCAAATCCTAAATAATTACCCCCAATTTCTAGTATAAAAACAAGCAAAAACAATATTTCTAGATTTTTGAGCCTAACCAAAACTTTTCCAAGCTCCACAACAGCAACATCATCATCATCTCATCATTATCATCTTCACTATCAGAATCATCATTACCATCATACAGTAAGTTTGATATGTCTGTATCATTTGCTTCAAATATAATTTCAATTAAAGTGTACAGCTGCACTTAGGACTTGCCTTGCGATGCTGCGTCTGGCTTCGAGCTGTCAAATTTTGTATTAACTTTATTAACGAAGTGCAATAGTTCCATCCAACTGATTAACAATATTTTACATTGTTGAACTAATAACCAATATCTGACTCTACACTATGCTCTAATTCAGACCTGTTCCAATCAGACGTCGAAGTCTGCCGGAAAGACAGAAGCAGAGGAAAAGGTTTCAATTCCACAGAGCCGCCAATTTTGGTAAGTGGCGCATAAATTTACCAGTACCAAGAGTACATATCCCAGTAAATATTCTCCAAATTAGGTCCCTAGATCTTAGGTTGAAGCCCTACCCAACTACTAGGAATATTTGTTCTTTATTATATACAATCGCATGAAACATACAATAAGATCACAAGCATTACAAATTAAATATGAGACAATATCCCACCAATTTTTTAACATTTTTCATCGTTTTTTGTACAGCCCACATTAAAAAGCTTTAAAAATTGCTTAAAAGTCCCACAACCCTTGCACCGCCACAACAAAGAACCTACAACATATAAACCACAAGCACTACTATCAGTACACTGCAAAGACATACAATTATATACACAATGAGTTAGATTAAGTCCATATCGCTTAGGATTCATTCCATGAGAGCAAAAGAATTCTTTTTGTCCATCGTTAGGGATGTAGATTGCTACCCAGTGTTGTCCAGGATGGGAGGACGGAGCCGTATTAACCACCAAACAACCAGTACCAACAACCACCAATTCATCCTTCGCAAATACCCCTTTGAATTTAGGAAACCCTTGTCAGTAATCTCGCTCATCAGGCCTTGTAGTCCATCAACAGATCAAGATACCTTGTCATTTCAATGATACTCTCAAACTCTCCATAGACTATAACAGCAAACTGCAGACTCAGTCGTAGGTTTCGTTGTCTACTCAATTCCAAGTGGTGAGAAGTATTTCCACAACCGTCAGGAGATTGATCAAAGCAGAACATGGCATATCCACTTTGAAAATTTGGATAGCTTATTCGTTTCCAGAGTCAGAGAAGGACTTGTTCTTCACGTCAAATAGGTTTGCATACGCTCTGATTATCCGTTTGTCACTAAGTTTCATAGGACATCCCGCCACTGGTTCTCCATCAATAGTTGGCTGCTGATTGTCCAAATCAAATGTTTGAAAGTTAAACGGATTGTTGCTGTAGCGTCCATTCATCGCATTATTTGTAATCATTGCAAATACCAACTTCTTGTTGTGCCCAGCAACAAATTGTCACGTGAAGCAGATCGAGTGTTGAATAGAACTGTAAGCACTTCAATCACTTCAATCTCGGTTCTGTTAACAGGATATAGTGCATTCCCTAGAGATAGTGCCTTTTCATGAGCCATTTATACACTTGGAGCAATCTGCACACGACGTATCCAAAATATAGCTTCACTGATTTGAATCTTAAACTTCTGAGTCACATCTTCTCCAGACATTAACCAAAGCTCTGGAGAACTCCTTATCAGCTTGATTCGAATAGATACATTACTCAATAGATACTTGTCTTGAAAGAACATGAAGAGCCCCATAGAGTTCAAACAGCCTACTATCTGCCGTCCGTACCCAACGTTTCGCCGGTCCAGTATTACTCGCAGATGCTACTGCATTGACATCTTCCATTTCTGTATGTTTATTGAATAAAATTGGGCTTAGCTGGCTTCCTTTAGCATCACTGCCAAAGTTTAGCAAAGTCTCAAATGCTGCCTTCCATGGATACGTTCCGGTACTTTGAGTACCGATCATTCGATTACAAACATGGACATCAACTTTGGAAAAAAAGTGCGTGTAGTAGCATATTAACTATTATTATTTACATCGTTATTTCATTTCAACTTGCTAGTACAATGTTGGCTGCAATACAGAGCCTCGTATCAGACAGATCTGTATAATGAGGAGGTGGCTTTATATCAAACTCTATAGGACTACCATCAGTTGTATTTGCCAAAGGATAGTAGGGCACATGGTTGCTCTTCTCCTGATTTGTCTGAGTGTCTGGCAGCTTGAAGAGATCCAACAGTGTGGAGACGCAAGGACAGGACCGCTCATGAATCTGTGCCATTAGTGGATATGTCTTGATATCGTTGTCTTTTTGCCCCTTTTATTCCTTTTCGAGGTGTTGGTCTTTTAAGCCTCTGAATAAGCTTCCAAACGGACCACCCAACCCATGTCCTTGTTGAATTGATGGTCCCGAAAAGTGTGCAAGATTACCAGATGCCTGGTTTGCATGTCATTCATCATCTGTTGATCGTGAGGATACATTATGATGCTAGCAGCTTTGGTCTAATATGGAGTTTCAAAATTAAAGGACTGCTGCTTAGAAATGGAAACAGTACGCCTTGTAGGTAAACGGAACGTTCTTGTGGAAACGGTGGAACTTGATGTTCTGATTTGGATATGGACAACATCAACCGATGATTTGGCCATGTGCAGATAGTAGGGCTTTATATAGTTTTTCAGAAATAGTTATTCCAGGAGTATCAGTTGAGGTATTTACCACTCGAAGCAGCGGTGCCATGGCATCTCCAACACTCTGATGGTCAACCAAATCAGAGTAAACAAACATAATATTTTGCACACTCCCAAAGCTAGGAGGAAAGTCAGCGTAGGTTGATTCAGAGTAGAAATGGAAATAATTCGACCCAGAATTTAGCCAAGAATGTAGGATAGTACTGTACTGAGGGATATGTGATGTAAATTCTTAAGATTATTATATTTGACGCGGTAACGTTTCTTCTCTGGTACCCAGTCAATGTGTACACCCATTTCAACAAATTGACTCAATTGTTCAACGAGCTTTTCAGCTGATGAATATTGACCAGATCGCAAGATAATCTTGAATATAGCCTTATAGTCTGCCTCTTTGTTACCATGAAAATATATTGTGGCATCTGATGATTGGAAGGTTAGGAATGAGTTTGGATAAATCAACTCCACTAGAGCCACCTCATGCTGTCCATGTAAGATTAGAGGTTTAACCAATTTCACTCGAACGCCAACGTGTTATCAAGAAAATGATTCATTAAACTGTTGGATGGTAGAAATAGATACATCACGCTAGATTGACAACGTCGCCTTCCTTAACGTATGAAATAAACTTTGCTGGATATCCTTGCAACTTGACCAAGTATTCAATACCTTGAGGACCCTTCCTTGTTCGCAAAATCTTTTCAATCTTCCAAATATCGTCAGTCTTTGTCGTCTGGTTGAAGTTCTTGGGCAACAAATTTTCCTTTTATAGTTTCATCCATGAGATCCTTCAGCACATAGCGATTTGGATGTCCTGGAATAACCTCACTTTTCGGAAACAAATCTTCGGTATAGTTTGGTAGATAGCCCTTCTCAAAGAGTGCCTTAACTTTGCTCATTCTAACCAGCTGTCTTTCATACAGCCTCTCTTCTCTTTTCACCTTCTTCTTGTACAAGTTGTTGTATACTATTGCTTCGTTTGAGGCGTTCACGTCCTTTGGAGCCATCTTTATACTTCTATGTTGACGCGAATTGTAAGTTGGCAGCACATCTGGCGAAACATCCAACCATCGATAAGTGCTCTTTGCTGTAAAATATCTATACAGCAAATTCTTTAAGGTTCTGTTTAACCGGTTCTGTTAACGATGTTAGTGCTTGGCACTCGCACATTGTGGTACTGTATTTCTCCAGTGTCAGTCCACGTCAGCATGTCTGGATTTCGGGCGAGTTGATCTGTTACTGCAGTCAATTCCAGTTCTTTAATTGTTGGTTCATCAATCATCGGTTCATCGTAGAGAAACTAGCAAAGTCAACATGATCAAATGTCTTTGACACAAGTGCTTCAGGTTTAGGATTTACCTTTGGTGCCTTACCAAGGAAATGACTATATTGAGACAACAGCTGTTGAAACTTCTCCACTGTTTCATCATTTCCTTCATGAGATAAAATATTGACCATATCATTTCTTAGCTGTGTTAACTTGTTAGCCACAGGTTGCTTCCAGTTGCTATCGTATGGTACAAGTTTCAATTTTCTGAAGCTTGTCATCTTCCTAGTAGTGAGCCAATTGCTCCTGAAATTGCTGTTATGAGAGCAAGCAAAAAGTTACCACCACTTTGTACAATAAGCTTTCGCTTATGCTTTAGACCACTCCTAGGATTAGTAATCTTCCTGAGAACTTCCTAATGACGACTCAGACGTTTCTTTTGATCTGTAGATATAGGAATATTTCCCTTAAGCACATTCAGTGCACATTCGCTAATACGCTAATACAGCGGTGAAAGTCATCGCTGCGCTATGAAGTAGGGACTTGCGTTGAGCAGGAGACGTTTCAGCTACAGAGTGTAGCTTTTTATCGTGTTTACGCAGGCGATACATACCCATACTGAATGATTACATTAAATTTTTACTTGCTTATATAGGCTACGGGCTCTTGTCCAGGTAGAATGCCACTTATAACCCGAGCTTGATCATGTGACTCCGGTTTAAAGTCTAGTAGCAAACAAGAATAAGGCTCTCTAGTGGCGTCGACCGTAGGGGTGGGAACCCCCAAACCTAAACCTGCGCGCGTAGTCCTAAAATATCGCGCACTGTGGCCTCCCACGTGCGTAGTTCTCCGGGAAGGCGCGCTCCGCGAGACGGCGTGCGTAGTCTTCCGAAACGGCTTGCTGTGCCCTCTCGCGTGCATAGGGTTCCGGGACAGGATGCTCCCCGAACCTGCATGCGCAGTGCTCGGAGACGCCGTGCTGCGGCCTCTCGTGTGCGTAGTTCTCCAGGAGTAATGACCATCGTGTAGAAGCAAATCGATGTAGCAAATCGATCAACGGCTTCTTGCGTAGTCCTTCATTTTGCTTTGCGTATTACGTAGGTCCTGCTTACAACATTGTAGGCATATTGTAGGCTGTGCCAACCTGTGCTTGGCAGCTAAGCATTCCGCTGTTCAAAATCCTGAAAGGGTTTCTAAATATGACGAGTTCCGACATAACCTCGTCACTCAATACTGCACTGGAGATGCCGATGAAACTGAAAGATGTTCATAAATTTGAAGGTCTTAATAACATTAGCAACAATGTATTTGGAGTAGAAGAAAAGTCATTTCTTCCTCTGCATCTTTCTAAGAATACATGCGACAAGCACATCGATTTGCTTCTACACGATGGTCATTACTCCTGGAATAAAGATCTCGATCGTTTACTGAGTGATTAAAGAGGTGATCAACACAGAAAGCATTTTTGTCGTCGATGTCTTCTACCTCAGTACAGTTTGCAGAAGCTGAAGGATCACGTGGAGCGGTGCCTTGTCAATAAGGTGTCAATGCCAACTGATGACACACAACTGTTCAAAAATTTTCATCGACGTCTTCGGAGTCCGGTATACGCTGATTTTGAGTGTCTGACAGAGAAATTAGATACATGTCAACAGACTCCGTCTGAGTCATCCACAACGGCCTATCAGCGGCACACGCCTTGTGGCTATTTTCTGGTTTCTATTAAACAGTGTTTTGATAAAGGAACAAGGAGCATTGGCGAATCCTCTGTCTATTGAGGAAAGGATTGTGTGTCCAGATTTCTTGACAAAGTCATAGCCATTGCAGAAGACCGTAATAGAAATCTCAACAACCCCGAACCTCTTTATCTGACTGATACCAAAGAAGCTGGCTTCCAAGAAGCTCTCTGCTGTCATCTTTGTGGAAAACAGCTACTTGTTGATAGAGTACGAGATCATTGCCATTTGTGTGGTTCCTACGGAGGAGCTGCTCATAACAGATGTAACCAACAGCATCGTCTAAACAGAAATATCAATGTTGTTTTCCATAACCTTGGACGATATGATGCCCATCTTATCATGCAAGAAATCGGCAAGGTCTCAAAAGACAGAAAATTGAAAATGAATGCTGTGGCTAGAGGAATGGAAGACTACTTGAGCTTTTCACTGGAAAAACCGTACCAGAAAGAAGGAGATGGTAGTGATGACGAGACAGAAGAAGATAAATTGATTGGCGGTTATGCACGAGAGTCTGCTTCTTGGCGCATTTGTTTTACTGATAGTTTCCAACAATTTCTTAGGGTGTCTCTCCACATCCTCGTTGGAAATCTGAACTCGGATCAGCTGCAAATACTTATATCTAAATTTTCCACAGAAACCGAAGTGGAAATGCTTTCTCGGAATGGGATGTATCCCTATGACTGCATGGACTCTTGGACTCGATTTGAAGAACGTTGCCTTCCTCTTAAAGAAGCTCTCCACAGCAACCTGACTGATGAGGATATTAAGGACAGTGATTATTGCCATGCCCAAGCAGTATGGCAAAACTTTAATTTGCAGACGCTCGGTGATTTTCATGATAATCACTTGTTTGATGTACTATTACTGGCCGATGTGTTTAAGAATTTCAGAGCTTTTTGTCTAAAGCATTACGACTAGGATCCTATCTATTACATTACCCTACCTAGTTTTGGATGGGCTGCTTGTCTTAAGCTAACTGACATTAAGCTGGAACTTCTCAAAGACAACACAGTACATGTTTTTCGTACATTACAGTACATTCAGTACATGTTTTTTTTCGAGCAAGGTATTCGTGGAGGCGTTGCGATGATTTCTCGTCGTTATGCTAAAGCGAACAATCCCTATCTGGATGTATATGATAATTCATTACCAATCACGTATATTATGTGTGTAGATGCAGATAACTTGTATGGGTGGGCTATGAGTCAAAAGCAACCTTGTGCAAAGTTTCATTGGCTTTCACAATCTGAAATTAATAAAATTGATTGGTCTACAGTTGATGTGGACAGGGAGGAGGGGTATGTCTTAGAAGTTGATCTGGGGTATCCAAAAGAACTCCACCCACTGCACAACGGTTACTCGCTTGCTCCTGAGAAATGGATAAATTCTGATGATAGTTATCACCATATTGTAAACAGCTGAAAGCAGATCTTAATATGGCTGATTCAAAGGTGCACAAGGTCGTACCTAATCTTTGCAATAAACAAAAGTATTTTATTCATTTTCATAATCTAAAATCATAGGTTAACGCGGGGGGGTCTGGGGGGGGTCCAAGCCCTATCGCTGTCGGGGACAAGGGGTAACGAAAACATGGCCAAGGGGTAACCAAAAACAGCCGGAAAAAATTAGTTTTTACAGTAAAATTTCAAAAAATTTCCGGCTTCGCCGGAATTTTATAGCTAAAATGCTTAATTTTTCGGGAATATTGGGCAAAATTTTGAAATTTTTTCCAAAAATCGAAGATTTTTTGCAAATTTTGACAAAAAATTGCTAATTTTAATAAAATTAGCGTTAATTTTTGCAAAAATTTTACAAATTTTTTCTTGAAGTACAAGCCCCCCTGAAAATTTTTGTTCAAGGTACAAGCCCCCCTCAAAATTTTTTGGGGACAAGCCCCCCCAGGACCCGACCCTATGTTAATGTATGTCTAAAATTATTTATTATTGGGCCTGAAATTAAAGCGAGTGCATCGTGTCCTTGCGTTTCGACAATCTGCATGGATGCATAAATACATCAGCTTTAATACTGAGATGCGCAAGGCTGCTAAGAATGATTTTGGAAAGAATTGGTTTAAATTGTTAAATAACTCTGTGTTTGGAAAGACTATGGAAAATTTGCGCCAATATATAATGTAGAGCTTGTAAGTAATCAGGTTCGATTCAGCAAATTGCTATCAAATCTTCGTTTTGAGCCGGCAACTGCTTTTAATGAGGACTCGGTAGCAGTCTGTATGAGTCGAGCGACGGTCGAGCTGAATAAACCCATATAAGTTGAGTTTAGTGTGCTTGACTTGTCAAAACTGCTCATGTACGATTTCCACTACAATTATATTGTTCCAAAATATAAAGATAAAGGTAAATTATTATTCACTGATACTGGTAGTTTATGCTATTTTATTGAGTGTAATGATGTATATAACGATATGTATACCGATTCTCTTTTGTTTGACTTTAGTGACTACCCTTCCGATCATTTTTTATTTTCCACAACCAATAAAAAAGTAATGGGGAAAATGAAAGACGAGACGAATTGTAGTCCTATTTCTGAGCTTTGTGGTTTGCGGGCTAAAATGTATAGTATTTTGTGTGGGGGTGAGGCAAAAAAACGGGCAAATGGGGTTCAAAAGTATGTTGTGAAGAGGTGTCTTAGTCATAGTAATTATGTAGAAACTTGGTTTGATAAAGCACTTCGACGAAATGTAATGAATATGATCAGAAGCGATAAGCATCAATTATTCACTCTGACTTCAAACAAAATTAGCTTGTCTGCTTTTGATGATAAGCGTAACATTTTAGAGGATGGGATTAGTAGTTTATCATATGGTCATTTGATATTGTTTAGTTGTTATATTCTACCATTAAAGGAAGCACTAACGACTTTATCTTTTTTATTGAATAGGATAAAAATATTAAGCATAGTATATACAATAGCAAGCATTGTCAGTATACATAAGTGTCATTCACTGTCCTGCTTTTCATTCAAGAATGAGAGTAGTAGTAGATGAGCTCGGTGAGCTGAACAGTTTTTAGCCCAATCTCTAAGCATGTGGTCCGGACAGAAGCCATTCCCTTCGTCATCAGATATCAGCATGTAGCTGGGAACCCCCAAAGTACCAGCCTCGATTTCCCTCACAAAGTTTCCACTTTCCATCAACCCAGATCGAATTAGGTTCCACTGAGAAATGCCCTTGGTTAAAACCTTGTTATTAACATCCTTCAAGATGTTGGAGATGAGGTCCATTGCTTGGTACCAAGTTCTGAGATGAGTACTGCAATCTCAGTTGAAACATGATCGCCTGGTGACATAGTAGATAGTCTCCTGTTGATTTGATGTTAGTTTCTCCAGAGCATAGGGAGCTCCAATAAACAAATGGTGAATATCTGGTTTATGACACTTGGGTTGTTGAGTCAAAACAGTAACTTCCAAGGGAATGTCTCCAAGTTTCTGAACACCTATGCAAGCAACAGCAATGAAGGCAGTAGGCATGATTGAACACCTGCCTATGTTGAGTGTTGTATTTATAGGTAGAAAAGTAGGCTAAGATGAGTCATAGAAATCGGTTATAATCGGCTATTTTGTTAATGTCTATTAGTAGTGTCTCGTACCTCAACTGCCACAAACTGGTAAAATAATAAAGGGTAGGAACTGTCTCGAGTACCACAAATTAGTATGATAATGATGGGTAGGAAATGCCTCAAGCTCCTCAGGCTCCTCTGCACCAGAATCGGTATTTTTATACTACTGAGAGCTTTCCATTGACTCGTGCGGTTGACCTTTTACTTTGGGGATCCAAAACTGTCCTTATTTCTGGGGTCTGCCCGATTTCTTTATAATCGTTGAGGAATTCTAACGCCTTTTCATCTATTCCTACTTATTTCCTTGTAACTCAACTCAGTCTCCATTCCCACACTTTTTCCCGTCCTTTCCCCTTTTTGCATTTTTGTCTCCCCTTCCCAATTTCTCATTGGTAGCAGTAAGTCTAACCTTTGTTAATTTTATTACTTTAATATCTTTTTGTCTGCCCAATAATTGACCTCTTCATTGAATCGCTTGTTGTCTAACTTAATTTTTCTTTAATTCGTTTTATCATTGAACTAAAGTCCAATATTTAGATAGCGCTCTGGGGTTAGCCCGGAGTACTTCTGAGTGTGTTTTTAGTCCATACTCACCGCTTTCACTCAGGCGCCAGTCGGTTCGGCGCCCCCTTAAAATTCATGCTCCCACAAACCTGGCGAAGGCCCGAGTTTAAAAGAGAGCCGCCTGGACAATATTTCAAGGGCAGTCAGGGCTTGTGTTATATTGCGCCAGCCCTCACATAATTTGTGGTGGTGCTGTGGTTCAACTCCCTGACCTCACATATTACATTTAGCAATCTCGAATGATAGCTCACATTTGCTGGGAGGATCCCGATAGAATTCTTATGGTAGAAACGAGTGAACATACGCAATTGCGTACTAGAGACCTGCACGGACCGAAATGTTGCGGCCCGGCCCGTGAAAAATTTTTCTCGGCCCGCCAGGCCCGGCCCATCAAAGGTTTCGGCCCGCTCGGCCGATATTTTTATATTTTAAGGCCATATTTTTAAGCACCTTTTCACGAATCAAGAATCAGCATAAGCATCCTGATTATAAAGATATAACGTTAAAATCTTAAGGATATCCAGAATTTATTTAACAATTTAATCGACTATTTAATTTGAGTAAAAGAAACAGTAGCATTTATGAAATGAAAATGCAGAAACTCCTAAAAAGCAGTGTTAACGTGTACGAAACTTAGTCAAGAAATGCTAAAATCTTTCAAGCTAAACATTTGAGTTATTATTATTAAGTAAAAATTCGCAAAAATAATGGGAGCAGGCTGGAAACTCGGCCCGTGTGCTTCTGCCCAGCCCGTGAAGTTTGACAGTCGGCCCGGACCGCGAGCCGCAATGCAGGCTTCTTTTATTGCGTACTAGGTGCAGATTTGCGGGGGGTCCACTAGGTACGCAAATGCGGGGGTGGGCCGTTAGAGCGCAGAGCATGGCTCGCAAGCTGATAACATAAATAATGCCAGCTGTCACACTCTTATGTATTAGGTACTCTTGGTTGAACGAACCGAGCGTAGATCCGAAAGGAGTGAGTTTCTACTCTTATCTTGGACCATTAATTACGAACCACTGCAGTGAAGTAACAGTTTGATTGGCTTATAGCGATCACAGCAGCAGACATGCGTACGCGCTTCCTCATATGTTTAAAAACAAGCAATATGTTCTGCGAAAGGTTGAGTTTCCTCCAGTGGGTTAATTTACTTAAATTAGAAGTCTGCTGCGCAGTCAACAGGTTTCCCATGAGTGGATACCTGGTTAGGTGCTGCAAAATCCTGTGGAAAGCATCGTACTATCAAAAGGACATAATTAATACACTTTCTGTTATCAGTTCGCTAGCCAAGCTTTGCACCCCCCGCAATTGCGTACCTGGTGGACCCACCCATAGGTTAACGCGGGGGGGGGGTCTGGGGGGCCCAAGCCACCCCCAACCCGGACAAGGTACAAGCCCTATCGCCGTCGGGGACAAGGGGTAACCAAAAATAGCCAGAAAAAATTAGTTTTTACAGTAAAATTTCAAAAAATTTCCGGCGTCGCCGGAATTTTTTACCTAAAATGTTTAATTTTTCGAAAAAAATAGGCAAAATTTTAAAGTTTTTTCCAAAAATTGAAAATTTTTTGCAAATTTTGACAAAAAATTGCCAATTTTAATAAAATTAACGTAAAATTTTTCTAAAAATTTCACTAATTTTTTCTTCAGATACAAGCCCCCCTGAAAATTTTTGTTCAAGGTACAGGCCTCCTCAAAATGTTTTGGGGACAAGCCCCCCCCAGGACCCGACCTTATGTTAATGTATGGACCCACCGCAAGTCAGTACACAGTAAGCAGTTGCATATGTTCACTCATTTATTCAGTGAGCCTTGTGTAACGGGTCAAAGTTGGACATGGTCAACCTTTCCGTTGCTGGCGGCTATAGCTAAGTTAGCTACCCGCTTGGCTTTGTATAACATCATCAAAAAGGGACTGGGTTTACTTTGCAAGTCACATAGCTCCCCCAACGTGTATGTTTGGGATTGGGTGGGTTCCCCCCTTGCTATACGGGGAGCTACGTGATTGGGGAAAACTATCCACTAGGGGGCGCTCGTGGGAAGGTTCAACCCAACACTCGCTTCCCCCTTCAGTCTTGTACTTTCTATCGCCGTGTGCGCTTGCTCTATTTACGCTCTCTATTCTCTCCCATATTGCTGATATTTACCCCTCTTCATATTTCTCCCCCAAAGCTCTCCCCAGCGCTTTGCTGGTACGTTGGGTGTTCCACTTTACTGTAAGTCCTATTTTTGTGTGTCTGTTTTGTATAACTGAGGGCTCTGCCCTTAATTTCTTATATTATCCTTATATAATATTGTTGTTCTTTCTATATTAAAGTATTGTTACTATTTTAAGGTGGTGATTCCTTTTGGAGACATCAACTTTGAACCCTTATTACGCATTCATTACCTGGAGTTAAGAAGCCATTTTTATATCAAAATGGAGCTTAACATTTTTTCTTTCTAATAAATGCAAGAAAACTAGCTTCAGTTTTCGGAAACTATTTTACTGCATTTTCGAAATACTTTAATTTTCCAGATTTTTTGCAGACTGAAGTAAATTTTTTCGTGAGGCATCGATTATACCATTCGATACTTCTATCAAATACCTGGGGACCCTTTTTTAGTTATTATGAAACCGCTCTTCGTAATGGAGATATTAGCTAAAATGTATGCGCAACCTGGTTTTTGCCTACTTTTCCCAACTTTAGCAAGCGACCACTTTAGCTAGAAAGCAGCAATCGGGGCAACTAAAAAAGGGTCCCTGGGTATTTTTGTTTAAAACATGTGTAGTAAGTGACAACTCTCTACCATGCATAGTAAATGCTCCACAATCGCTGGAAAAAATTTGGTCATGTTTCTGCAAGAACTACATTTTTGTTCTGCCTGGAGGCAGAACTATTGTCACGGAAAATAGCTATGTTTAGCACTATGCGCGCCCTTTTCTACTCTCACTGACCCTATCTTCTGCATTGGCTTAGTATGTTAATCTGCTCGTTTTTTTAGCCGAAGGGGGCCAAATACTTCCGACTTCAGATATTTAACTTGTTTTAATTTATAGTTTGTTGCCACCAACTGGCGTGACCTTGGACAGGTTGCAATTTTTCTTCCTGACCCCTCAAATCAGATTTTTAATTGTGCTTAGCTTACGATTGCAACCCCCCCGCAAACTTTTGATTCCACTAAATAGTTTTCGAAAATGTGATATTTATGCAAATTAGGTTACCAACATCTAAGAACAGTTCATAATTATAGAATTGGCTGATTGGTCGCAACTTCTTAAGCCATATATATATTCTCAGTTGCACTTGGTCGTTTGGATATAAAATTGTCAAAGTCAATATGATACTTTCTAAAGCTTTAAAGCGCAGGTCACATAGATGTGTCGCTTAGATCGTAAAAATGTTCTAAATTACTTTTATCCACAACTTATGTGTGATGTGCCAAAATTGCAAAACGTCTGCTGGCAGAAATCAAATCTTATCTTCAAACAAGAAAATAGCAGCAAATATTAGTACAGCAGTCGGAAACTGGAAAATGAGAAGCGTTATCTGGTCACAGAAAGTCTGATTTCCTCAAAATGAATAAGACAAAAATGTCTTTCTAAACACCAATCTTGAACTCAGGATCAGCTCCTAAACCACTTAGTACTTACAATCTCATCATTATTTTGAAGCCGATCCCTATTTTGAAGCCGATCCCTATTTTGAAGCCGATCCTTATTTCAAACCTAGGGCCTTTTCAAGAAAGGGTAGAGTAGAGTTAAAATTAACTCGATCCGTTTCAAGAAAGAGTTAAAAGAGTTAATTTTAACCCTTCGAGTTAGAGAGAGTTAAATAATTTAATTTAGCTAAGTTAAGTTAAAATAATTTAGCTCTACACTACTCTACTCTACCCCTACCCTACCCTTTCTTGAAAAGGCCCCCAGTCAAGTCACCTCACCGCTATCAAAACGGGGCTTCCTTGGAAATGGGTGGTTGGTGTGAAAATAATCATAACAATGATTCAAGGTATGATTAGATACAAATTTCTAGTACGTCGAAATAGCGGGTGAGCTCTATTACAGGACATTAATTAAAGTGAAGCTGCTGCTGGACCGAATTTGACATTCATCTATTATATAAATCAGCATACTAACTAGTATTGCTCAGTTGCAGAACGATACCCCTTTTGGGGTCTTCTTGTTTATAATAGCAGCGTACAGGATAGCATTTAGAAGATTATAACGCCACGAATAATCGGCCTCGATGAGACCTTCAAATTGACGCCATTCGTTTAATTTTACGGCTTGCGTAGCTCAAGAAATGGCGGATTATTTGATTTCTGCAAAAATGACAAGTTTACAATGCCAAAATAAGAAAATCAGTTATATCTCACTATAGAGAAACGCTAGAAAGGTGCTTCAAAAAGCAAAAATGTAGAGCTCAACAAGATCTTTCGAATGAATATAATCATAGCTATGCAACTACTGTCTAATTGTCAAAAAGCGGCAAAAACCGCCCTGAACGGAAACGTTGAAGTTTTGAAACGGGATTGCGCGGAGGGTGTTAGAATGCTAAAATAACTTATTTTGGAAAGTTTCATCAAATTTCATCCTGATTTGGACCGTCAACCAATAATATGTGCCCAAAAGGAATCACCACCTTAATTAGGCTAATCTACTCTACTGAGCTCCTGCTAGGTAGGTAATTCCTGTTCGAATCCAAATATAGTGAGAGTGAGGAGGCATCTCTCCACTTAGGGCAGGTCATTACCGTGTTTATTGTCTGGCGAGGCTGTCCCGACCGTCTCCTGTCGGTTCGTTGTCTATTTGTGCTACGGTCTCCGCATCCGCTGGTATTCGGGTATGGTAACGGTGCTTGTACGTAGAATTAGGTACTAGCCCCGCTACACTTGTATGGAGGCCCTCCCCCCGCAAATGTGACCACTTATTAATGTCAAATGATAGGTCACATTTTCCGAGGAAGGGGAACCTTCCTGTTGGAACAAACAATTAAGTACAGTGTGTATGTACTCATTTGGGTGTAGTCTCATCCAGGCACAAGACTCGCTGAGGCGCAAAGGTTTGACTCAGGCAAAAACGGTATTACTGAGGCACACACTGGAGGACACTGAGGCACAATTTCAAAAACCTAAGTGTAGATTCGGACTTTAATGTAATAGTAAACAAACTGAGTACATATTACATGTAGTAGTGTGAAAAAGTAATTGAGTAAAGTAGTGAGAAGTAACAATTTAAAAATAAGCAATCAAGTTTCGCTAAGAATTTGTATGTAGGTTTTCGATGTTTGTAGGCTCTACGCATAAGCTAATGCGAAAGTGTCAGAACATTGATTATTACATTTACATTTTAAAGCCGACGTTTTCAATTTTTGACAAAAAAACAAATTGGAAAACCTTCCAAACCGCCGTGTTATTTTCTTTTTTGGCCAGGGCTCACCCACTTTTAGGGTCACGACGTGACCCGTCAGTGGTGCTCCCCGCAGACCGCAGTCAAGAGGCGGAGAGACGAAGATCATGGACAGAAACATGACCCCCAAGCAAGACTACCATACGGTTATTGGCGCCGAGGCACCGCAGTCACGCCCAGGGCAGCAGTAGTCGTTAACCGACTACTGTTGCCCCCCGCTTGGTAATAGCAACTATGATGGCGGAAAGCTGATAGCCTGCTCGGAAGGCAAAAGGGATTAAAAATAGGCTGCAGAAGCGGAGTCGTAAGGATGGCCGAGCTCTGAGAAAGGATAGAAGGAAAATTGCGGTCTGAGAAGCAAAAAATTCAAGTAAAAATTTGAACAATCAATGTTGAATCTTTGTAAAGTCTAGTTTTCTAATTGTCAAAACATGATCTAAACCAAAAATCAGTTTCGTTTTAGAAACCCAGTGCTTATATTAAAAAAATATGAAAGCATTAAACAAACTTAGCAAAGCACTGAATATGAAACTTAGCACGATCCTGGCAGTCGCCTTTGCACGTTAAGCATCTATCCTGTTTAGTCTGGAAGGTTCGGCTGTATTCTTTTATCATGACAGTCGTTATGACTAGTGTGTGTTTCCAGCCATTTCTCCAAATTTGTCGCTGGTATCGGACTGTTGAGTGAATAGTTGTTACTGATTCCATTACCACAATTGATGATATTTTCTGTTGGGAGGGCAGATATCAACGATTGTTATCCTTTGAAAATGTCAGATGAATGCTGTGAGTTGGAATGAGGGGGCGTCAAAATTCAGTATTCAGAAAAAGTAGCATTATATTTCAGAGAGTTCTTTGAAAGCACGACTACCTCTCAAAAACCGCCGTGTTATGAAATATATACGAAAATGGATTCCAATTTTAAATGTATCCTTTAATTCAAATTTCTATTCTACATCCAATTAAAATTCGGATTCCAATATATCCATACAACAGAAAACCGTAGTCTTCTTGTATACAGCGCTTTGAAATCTTACAGAAACTGCATATATTATAATAGCTACAAAACTGGTTACTAAGTTATTTCCAAAAGTATTGTTATTGTAAAATATTTTTAAGAATAACATTAAGAGTATTACCTAAGTTTCTAATTGGTTGTACATACCGTTTGTGCCTCAGTGAGACTGATTGTACCTCAGTGAGACTGAGTGTGCCTCAACGAGACTTCAAGTTTTGTTTTAAATCTTGTGCCTCCGTGAGACCACTTTGTGCCTCAGCGAGACTGCTTTGTGCCTGGGTGAGACACAATCCTGATTTGCGGGAGTCTTCTAGGTACGTAACTGCTCGGCTGTTGGGCCGATGGCGCACTCGGAAGCAGAGTTGACGAATGGGATTTTTCGAAGGATCATCCCATCCCACTCGAAAATTGTTTCCATCCCAACTCATCCCACTTGTTTATTGGAAATAAAACATCATCCCATATTATCCCACATCGGCTGAAACTTGAATACAAACTCAGAAAACTCATATAGTTCTGTAATTACTTTACTTAACGAATACGTTGTTGAAACAGGGTTTTTGGTTTTGAAATTTGCGTCGACATTGCGTCCCGCCAAATTTAAGGGGGGGGGTCACTTTTTGGCCGATTTTTCGACCATCTCCGATTTTGCTCATTTTCACATATTTTGTAGTCCCAATGGGTCCTCAAAACAAGACAAGAGCGTTTTGAGTAATATTGCTTCTATCGTGCTGTAGAGCCCTTCAAAGGTGACCTCGACATGTGTTATAAACATAGGAAAATGAAAAAGTTAGGTTAAAAAGTTTGTGACAGAAAATTTTTTCGCTGTATGCAAGATACAGCGCTACAACCTTGTTGTACATGTTAAGGACATATCAGAGAGTGCAAATAACCCTTCTGGTACAATTCTGTTGAGTGTCGGATTTTTGGCGATTTTTCAAAGTCAAAATTTTGTAAAAATGGTGCTTTTTGTACCACGAAAAACAGCACCAGCGAAACGTTCTCGCCTCTCCTGCACGATTAGCAAAAGCTACGGAAATCGCTTATAGATAGTTGCACTCTACGCATATACAGATTTCTTATGACAGTAGTTGCAAAATTCTACCATTTGTAGTGCTCTCAAAAAACTTGCCACAAAATATGCTAATTTTGCCAAAAATCATCATTTTGCAGAATTTTCACGTTCTTTTAATAATTTCTCACTCGTTACCCACTCGAAAGTCACCAAAATTGGCCCATAAAACTCTCAATGCCTGCCGGACATTATGCTAAAGGCAAATGCTTCAAGGTAGAACTTTTCTGTCGTGGTGGCTCCTTTGATCTCTTATAGGTCACAAAAGTCAATTTTTGAAATTTCAAAAATATAGACGAATTGGGTATCATTCGATAGCTACTGATGAGCTGAACAACTTTTCTAATAGAACTATGTGTGTGAAATGTAGTATCTGAAAGTTAGAGCAAGTTAAAGTTTGAGGCACAGTTAGCTGAAAAAGGCTCAGTTCACAATTGAAATATGTACTGTGAACGACTGGCTGGATATCCCGGAGTCGTTTTAGTATTAAAATATTAGCCAACCCACGGAATTAATTTGCCATATTAGTTGATCCAAATTTCGCTGCCGTTCTGTCTCAGCATGACCTTGGAGGGCAAATCACAGTGATTTTCAAGTTTTCCAACTTTATAGCTGAATATCTCTGCCACCGTTTGATTTCGAACTCTAATGTTTTGTCTTGTTTTTGAGAACATATGTACCTATATTGTGTGTGAAAATGAGCGAAATCCGTGACTATCGATTTTGACTCAAAAAGATCAAAAAGATTAAGTTGCTTCCTTTTAAGGTGGTGGTATCCTTTTGTGCAGTGCTTTTGTCGTTATTTTTTTGAAACGCTATAACTTTGGCAATTTTGGGAGTTGGAAAGAGCTTTATACATCGTTTTAAAGCTTATAAACTGTACATTCAGATGCGCTTACGAAACCAGCAAAATTAGCACAAAACTAGCAAAACTTTTCTGACATACTGACTTCTGACAGCCAACATATAGACCAAAAATTTTTGAACATGGATTTCTCAAAACTGTAGAATCGGCCAAAATTTTTTCTTGTGTCATGATATGAAGGACATATGCGCCGAGGGACTTTTTTTTGGATTTGGCTCAACAAGCCTCAATACTCCAGAAAATCCGGCAAATGTGCGGTGACACGAAATTTCGCAAAAATTTGTTCGTACGATTTAGCAGTAATTTTAAAAAACTGATTTTTTTCGAAAACAGCCGTTTTTTGACCCCAAAAATCGTTTTTGGCTTATACTGACTT
This sequence comes from Trissonchulus latispiculum, assembly GCA_030248195.1. Taxonomy (NCBI): domain Eukaryota; kingdom Metazoa; phylum Nematoda; class Enoplea; order Enoplida; family Ironidae; genus Trissonchulus; species Trissonchulus latispiculum. The sequence goes on along the minus strand of JASAND010030606.1, from coordinate 33,203 downwards.
AACCACTAGAGATAGCTCAAAGGTTGTAAAAGCAAAAATGTTCGTTTTTGTACCCTCTTTCCATCCATAACAACCAATCTGATGTATCGACTACCTACTGAGAGTATAATGGCAAAAACCAAAACTTTCTTATCTTTACACCTAAAAATCCGGGACTGGTCTCAGAATGTTAAAGATCACGAAAACAATGTATTTGGAAAGTTTTATCCACTTTCATAACGAACTGAAGCCTGTAAGGTCAAATTTACACAAAAGGAAACCACCACCTTAAGGAATCTTGCGTCCAGGTAAAATTACATATTGTTTTAGCGTGTTTGTTGTGTAAAAATTGTTTTATTTATGAAGATTCGATAATTTCGTTAGCGTAACATAATTTAGTCGTATGAAACGAAAATGAAATGTCGTATTCAATGCGTTGATCCTGCTTAGCAGTAATGCACAATTAGAAGACTTCTAAGCGTCCAATATACACGACGGGTAGTCTGGGACGGGATTCCCCAGAAGCTGAAGAAATTTTTCGCAGTTACAGTTGAATTATGCTCTTATACTTTACGAGACAGTTAAAGTGCATGGAACTATTCATGGTATTAAGGAGATTGGGATGAATTCCTTCAGAGTGAGGATATTTTGGATCATATCAGTTTCTGTGTGCTCATTTTTTGGAATTTATTCGACAGTTGACGTGTTTGTCTCGTACTGGAAGGAGGAGGCCCTTACTTTGGAAACGGAACAGCAAAAATGGCCAATTGCTCTTCCAAGATTGGGCTTCAATGTCTACTCTAGGTGAATTCGTATTTTGCATATTACTGAAACAACCTGCTAATTAACGATCAACATATTGGTTAGTTTTTGACGGAATAGTGAGAGAATGATAGTTATAGCCCCTCACCCGCGGCCATTGTTTCTCAGCTAAAGTCAAAAAGGTATATTACTAGGGACAGGATCGGACGTTATTGCAGAAATTTAAGTTTATTTTCAGCGAGATCTTAATACCAGCGCTAAGCTTGGTTTAGAAATCTGAAAATGTAGTTTTTGCAATAACGAGACCAATAGTTTCAAGTCAGTTTCAGCAAGTTAGATTAGGGGCAGGCCTTCTAGCGTGTAGCGTGCGTGTAACGTAGTTATACGCACGCTACACTGTGCATTATCTGATTTATGTGCACAGTCTTTACACATTAAAAGTGCAAAAGAGTTGTATAAGGAACTGTCTCAAAATAAATTTCGTATAATACGAATGTTATGAAGCGTATTTTTCTTGAAGTTTGATGCGATTTGGCAAATCGTATAATGCGATTTTTTATAACTGAAATTTCTTGATTTCAAATTGAAAGAGCTTGCAAGTGTCTGTGCTTTGTAAAAACTGCTGCTTTAAGCTAAACTTTCCTAGCTTACAGCTTTGTTGGAAGTATTGAAGTTTTTTAGATGCCCTGCTCACAACTTGTTTTTAAGGTCACATCTAGTAAAATGTTTTGAAACTGATGTATTACTGGAAAAAGTAAGATGCGCATTAATAAATCGTATATGCGATTTGAAGATCGCATATACGAGCTAAAAATGCGAATTCTTAGCACTGCAATTTTGAGACAGTTCCTAAATCTGTATGTAAATCTGTATCTATATTGGGTACTAATTAGCTTAGCAATGTAAGTACTGTTTGACGAAATTGCTGTGTGTAATGAACTGACTGGCCAAGAAATTTCTTTCGCTTCCAAGATAATTGATTTGATATAATTTGTTATTAAACCGTGTTGGCTTACTTCACTTACTTAGGTCAGACGAGTTCTGGTTACACAGAAGGTCAGCACGTTTGCCTGGTTAGACAAACTTATGTACCAGATTCCCGAAAAGTAGTTTGCCAAAATCGGGGATCTCTACAGCCAACCTGATTAGAGGTACTGCTGTGAGTTCGTTTAGTCTGTAGTCTACAGAGAACGGCGAGAGGGGTCGATTCTCGCTCTATTTGTTCACTGCCGAAATCAAATAGAGGGCCTTGACACGCAGATCAAAGGCACAAACTTAGGTCTTCTCTTCTATGAGAGGTTCTAGTCAGATCTCTTTGCCGAGATCTGACAGAAAACTTACTGTTTATACGGAAGATCGCAACCGGATCTGTAAGTCACTGGTCCACAGTCTCGTGTAAACACTGCACTCTGTTTAATATACTTACGACAATTACCGACAAACTGATTACTAGATATAATAATGATTATAATAATATTAGATACACTGTATACTATAATGAAATACTAAATACAAGTATATTGACAATTACGATTAACAGTCAATCCATGGGCAATGGATTCGACCGTGGCCTATACAGCCAACGAAAATTTTGCGCGGGGGTCAGAATATTTTCAATTAAGGGGAGGTCCACCGTGACAAATTTTATGGTCAGGGATTCTGTTCATTTTCACACAAAATTTTGTTTGTATGTCCTGCACATCGAGTTTAAATTTTAAGTAGTTTTGTTCTGTACATAACGAGTAACCGTCTATTAATTGCATGCAATTTGAAAATGGGTGAAAACGAGGTGCCGCAATAAATAAAGGCACTTTCCACTTGAACGTCTGCTTTATTTAGTGATTTTAGGGAGTAGCACCGACGCTGGAAAGCCGTGACCTCAAAAATCATTTAACCTGAATTTGGCGAATTTGCGGGCAAGAAGAAAAAATGTTTGAGAGCTTTCGATTGATATAAAATTTAACATATTGCAAAAGATTTGAAAAATCGCTATTTTTGAGATTATGGTTGTCAGACCCTCATATTTTACGCCAGCATCCAATTGGGTGTACTAACCTACACCATTGCCCTGTACCCAAACTTGACCTAAAGTTATTAATAATGGTGCGCAAATAGATAGACTAACATTTTATTGGTCTGTGTTGCCATAGCTCTATGTTATTTGCCAAAAAACGGGAATTTCCAAAATTTTGCTAAAAATTCAGATTTCTGCGCCAGAGAAATCTCGAAATCGGGCAGAGCTAACCAAGATTAATTGGTATCGTTCGAAATGTCTTGTCATAAGCTGTGATTAGTAGGAAGCAGAATTTTTAAATACGCCTTACAGCTTTCAGAATATTTCATCAAAGTCCACCAATTTAGGAAGACCACCAATTTTAATATTGCAAAACAGTCAAATTTGGCTATTGTCAAACTTCAAAAATTAATTAAAAAATTTTGAAGTCCTAAATAAAAATTCTGCTCCTACAAATCACCCTTCTAGATAGTATTTATAATATAATCCGGACGTTGAAGTGTTCAGTTTTGTCGTTGGCGAGATTTCTCTGGCGCACGGAAAAAATCACCACTTTTTCCGTTTCCTCTGTTTAACACATGCTGACATCCACTTTGAGGTGGAATTACTCGCTAACAGTAAGAGACCCTACTTTAATTTCAAAAACTCGCTAAAATATACCAATCGGACAACAAAATCTGTGAGAATGAGCAAAATAGGAGATGGTCCAAAAATCGGCCAAAAATGGACCCCCCTTAAACCTGTTTATTATAATTTTGCATACCTGGATTTTGCCTGCTTTTCTCAGCTTTGTCAAGAGATTACTTTAGCTGGAAAGCAGAAATCGGGACAACTATGTAGAAACGCTGTCGGGGTATTTTTGTGCAAAACACCACCGTAAGTAGTATATGTAAGTTTATAGAGACATTAGAAACCCCAGAACCTTCGGAACCCAGAGATTCCGGAACCCATACACTCCCAGGAAAAACCCTCCCAAAACCTCTGTCCATGTCCACTGGACCCGCAGGATACCCGCGGGTACCCGCGTCCACCTTCCAACTCTGGCATAAAGTGACCTTTATCTGGACATGGGCCGTTGATTTGAAAATTTGTTGACAGATCGAAGCAAAAGTCGGTGCGCCAAAGACGCAAAATTTTTCTCGAAAGTGTTGTAGCTCAACACTTTTAGAAAGCAATCTATTAATGTTGGCTTCTGAGTATCAGAAACTGAACTTTTTTTGGTTTTTGAGAGAGTTTAGAAATTTTGTTGAAAGAATTCGAAAAATATTTAAAAGGGCATAAAAGCCAACCACAAACTCCTAACATTAAATGAACGCGTTGCTCTGCGCGAGCGTTCCCCACAGTATTGACCCCGCGCAGGGACGCGTTGCTCTGCGCGAGGGTTCCCACAATATTGACCCCCGCGCAGGGACGCGTTGCTCTGCGCGAGGGTTCCCACAGTATTGACCCCCGCGCAGGGACGCGTTGCTCTGCGCGAGGGTTCCCACAGTATTGACCCCCGCGCAGGGACGCGTTGCTCTGCGCGAGGGTTCCAACAGTGCTGAACTGCTGAACCCCGCGCAGGGACGCGTTGCTGTGCGCGAGGGTTCCGACAGTGTTGACCCCCGCGCAGGGACTTGTTGCTCTGAGCTAGGGTTCCAACAGTTCTGACCCCCGCGCAGGCACGCGTTGCTCTGCGCGAGGGTTCCCACAGTATTGACCCCGCGCAGGGACGAGTTGCTCTGCGCGAGGGTTCCGACAGTGTTGACCCCGTGCAGGCACGCGTTACTCTGCGCGAGGACTCCAAAAATGCTGAAGATGTTCTGCGCAGCGCTTCGCGCTGCGCGGGGGTCAAAAATTTTGCTGCGCACTTTGCGGGGGTTTCGGATTCTGGCCTATACATGTATAGGCCCAGTATAGGCATTGCGCATGTGTGGTCAATATACCAGAGTGGCCAGACTCTCTGTAGGGACGGATTTGATTAAACCTAGATTAGCTTTACCCCAAATGGTATATCAGATTACGCAAGTTCAGCCAAGGACTAAGCGCTTCCTCAGGTTATTGTTATTTCTCTATTCCGACTGTGATCCGATGCTATAACCTAACTCACTTCAACTACTGGTGTCCTATGTGCTTTACGTGCGTGTTATGTCGGTGCACTCTCTTTATCTGTCCTTTACAGTACCAAAGGACCAAAAACCAATACTAATTAATAATAATAACAATATTTAATAATAATAATAATACAATTGAGGATAGGCTCGGACTTTGGGTGAGCTCCCAGTTGCTGTAAAGTAGTCACAAGGACTCCACAGCCCACTTTAGAGATTGCTATCGGAAAGGTTCCTGCAGATCAACTCCAGTTCATGAGGATCAGACAATACAAGGTTAGGAGAGGTTGGGGTGGTACCGGGAGATAGCCGTTTAAAAGTTAAACAGTCAAATTAAAGTTCTGATTAATTTAGATAGGCCTTCTGTTGTATCTTCTCCACTAATAACTTCTTAGGTTCAGCTAGTAACTGGACGTTTAAAGCAGAGCAATGGGGATCTCCACCCCCAGTAGAGTGAGGAGAGCTGAGAGCCACATTTTCAGCTAATTTGAGTGTGAAATAAGGTTTTAAGATTAGAGGTTACAGAATTCAAGGATCAGGAATAACTTTCAGTTCACTGACGATTTTCACAGTTTTACTGTTGGTTTTAAACACCACAAATGATTCCGGTGCTGGTACGACTAGTCTCTGCCTTAAAGATTCCGTTACACTCCAAAATTAACTAGAGCACCTACAGCTGTATACTGGTTCCCAAATGTCCTGAATTGACTGAGCTCTTCCGGCTCCAAAAGATCCCAATAATCTGAATCCGAAATGAATTGACCACTAATATCGATCAGAGGCAGACTGACTTCTTCAGGCGAGATCTCCGTGAACTCCGCACTTGAATCAAATGGGTTAAAACCCATTAGTTACACAATTATGATGCGGGAATCGAACCCAGCAACCATTATTCACTCTTTCCGCTTTCGGATTTTAAGCATGAACTTGTCATATCGAAATTGCCAAAAACGTTTAGAATTGATCACATAAACTGAAAATTCGTGCATAAACGTCTATTTACTAATACTTGTACTGGTACTAATACTGGTACTTCCCTAAACTACTAGTTTATGCACATTTCCGTAATTTTCTCACTAATGTTGCTGTTTTAACTAACGTGAACTTTGGGGAACTTTTTGAAATTTGGTAACTCGAATTTTAGGAAAATCTAATGTTTTCCTCGTTTAAAAGAAACTTGATTAGAACTTTGTGAAAGCCTGAGTGAATAATAATTGCTAAGCAAAAGCTTAACAAAACTACGAAAAACATATTTTAATTTACTGATCGGAGGAAGCCGGCCATTCCTCCCCAAAATTCCAAATTATAAAATAACAAGATACTGTAAAGTGTCAGAGTTTTAGACTCGATTTAAAATAACCTACATTTTAGACACCTAATAATTTCAAAGCCGACCTAACGCTAAAATAAACAATTACATGAACAGTGACTTTTAAATCTGGAGCGCCTTCATAGCGGAGTATGGCCGGCAACATCTAGTTGCCGGCTGTGGGGTGCAAAAATCCCTATAACTAGCTTAATAAAATTCAGGGTCGTAATTAAGGGACCCTCTATCTCAACCTTAGGGGTGGGTCCCCACTCAAAATCCCGTTATTTCACAAATCCCCATGGCCACGAGGGCCCTCTTCACAATGCAAAACTGGCCTCTAGGGCCGTGGCTTGGAATAATAAAAAAGTTGGCCAATTGGCCGCATAAAAAAGGGCCCGAAGGCCAAAAATCACATAATATATAAAAAAATAGGCCCGAAGGCCAACAATGTAAAATTCCTAATCTGTTTTGCCTAGGCTAATTTGTTTTGAGCCGGGTATAGAAGACCCAAGGGCTCCTTAAATTGCAGGTGTTCGCGGGTACCAACTCACATCTTTTCTGGCCCGAAGGCCAGAAAAGTTCCCTATCTTTTTTCTAAAAATTTATAGTGAGTGCGCAGTCCTAGGTGCTGCAAACCACAGCCCACTATAAGGACTCAGAGAAGAAAATTTGACCGACCGCTCTCGGTCGGCCCTCAGCGAACTCTGAGTGAGTCTAAAATTTTGGGACTGGGCTGACAGCTCTCTGACAGCCCAGTGACAGCACGATTCCGTCGACGAGGCTTTGACTTTAAGGCAAAGCTTCTAGAAAGTTCTAGAACTTTCTAGAAGCTTGCCACCTTTAACATTGCAGGATCCAGGCTCTTTTTGAGCCTGGTGGTCAGCCAGGGGAAGATTAACGATAATGGCGAAATATTGCCCCCAGCTGACGACTTTTCTGATTAATTTCGGGGTCCGAAACTTTCTAGAATTCTATAAAATTTTGGTTGACATGTAAATGCAACCAAAGGGGGAAGTTTCGGATCTAATTTTCAACTGTCACGAATTCGACTGAAATGAGGCTTAAAAATCAGGCCAATCCCGGCCGATTACGGGAAAAATAATTTTAAGTGCCATCTTTGGGCACAATTTATATGTCTATTTTCAATTTCTTAATTTTCTTTGGCTTCTCTTGTCCTGGGCCCCTACTTTGAAATTTCAGGTAAACATATGGCCACAAACAAGAGAAGCCAACACAGCAACCTTAACAACAACTGCTCCCTATTGCCAGAAACTCAGTGTCCTCAAAAGACCAAGGACTGAGGGAGCAATTGCGTGAAAATGTGCATAAAAATTCGTACGTAATTTCTTACCTAAAACTAATAACATATTTGTATTCTACGTTAAAAGGTGGGGATTGCATTTTTGGAATCAGGAGAAAATTGCCTTTCCAATGAGCCTAAGTTGTTTTCTAGGTAAAAATTAAACATACTAACTAATTAAGGTCTAATTACTACCAATTAACTCATATAAACACTAGCTACCTAATTATAAACTTATTTTGTATTAAATAACTGCCTATATGATTATTTTAAGCCTAGCTAAGTGACCATCTTCCAATATTTGGGCACTTTATGGCCTTGAAACTGCACTTTAGGGAATTTCTACAATCATAAACACAAATTTGCATGAATCTTTTATGCCATTAAAACTAAAATTGCTGCGACATGGATTTCTTAACTGCCACAGATGACAATATGACTGAAAAGGTCCCATCCCGGACCAAACTCTTCAAGTAGATCTCCTGCCAATTCGCTCTGATCAATAGATTCTTTGATTTAGATATTAGTTTTATGTATGCGTTCTGTTATTGTTAATATTTTAGGTGGTGGGATACTCCTACTAAATGATTAAAAGAGTCTACTCCTGTTATTAATTCAACCTTTGGGGTAGAGACCGGAATATTAAATACTGGTTGTAGTCTGGCAACTCTGATATTTTCTTTCAAATACAAGATATCTATACAAATATAACTTGGACATTTGATTCTGGCAAATATGATGGAACATGTGAAACATAATAATCTCCAATTGACTAGACCTCAGCACATTCCTTCACATAATTAGCTTGATAAGCTATTTCAACCAACTTTGACCATTAATGAAAGTCTTTTCATTACAACCTCCACAAATAAAATGATCAAATTTTCGACTAGGGGGAAGAACCATAAAACCATAGCCTTGCATAATACATACTAAGAACGCCTTTCAAATTTTTAACCCATTCATTCTCAATAATCATTAACAAACAAACCGTACGTTTCTCAGACAAGTATTACATATTAGGACAGATAAAGATTGATATTGCGTTCGGTTGTGAGATGCGTTCGTTATCCTAACTATCTATCTAACTTATTTATATTATTATTATCCGCACTGATTATGAATTCTAATAGATTCCTGGTGGGGTTGACCTTCTACGGGTCTGTTCCGCTGCCACCATATCTCTTCAATAACCTAATTTGCATATTACGTTCCTGGTGGGGTCGACCTTCTACGGGTCCGTTCCGCAACCACCATATCTCTGACTTAACTTCTTCTAATTCTTCACTATTAACTCGGCTGTTCTACTGCGACCACACCACTATCGGGTGCATCGCTGATCCTCCAATCCCTGCGATCAATAAACACTCAAGGGGTCGGCCTTCTATGGGCCCGTTCCGCCCTTCCTTCTTACTATTATCTCTTAATTCCACATTAAAAACTGATGACACACCGGTTACCACTTTAATAATTTAAATCTGCAAGTGACCATTACAGTTCCGTCTCGGTGATTCAATTACAAATATTATCAACCAAATAGGCACTACTAATAAAGTCACAATTTGGATCCTCCATCTTTTGGTTACTCTTCGTGCAAAGTATATCTTACTCGTTCGAAATCAGTCTTGAAAGGATAACCGATAAAAGTATATATACAATACATAAGAACAAAACAAAGCAATAACATCAGTATGTGTGCAATGTTAATCTGGAGACAAATATTCCTTTTCAAATACGATCTCATTACACGTTTTCTTTTTGATACCGTCAATCCTGTCACAAGTTCAACAATACTAAGTTAACAACGACAATAATAATAATAATAATACGTACGACATTTATCTTTACAACAAAATTAAATTTACATCCTTCCTGTACACAGTTGAACCACTAGCTAGACATAGTTATACGAACAGGAATTAACAAAACTACATAATGACAAATTACAATGCTATAAAATAATTAGTACTTAACTAATACAATAATAAGATTATTAACTATATGGTTGATTATTTTTGTGCTTTTCTCTAAATTCTAATTTTTAGTCACTTCAAACTATTACTCTCTCAGCTACCAACCTAACTATATACACATTAACGATTTTTCGCAAGCTTTTCCGTCTACCCAACAATCTCGGTCAAATCCCTGACCATTTTAACCAACGCACCAGTACAATACAATTCAACACAGGACTTAACTAACTATACAATTGGCCATATTAACAATTACGAAACAATATCAATTTGTACAATTAGGTATTCTTTACAATTAAAACTAAACACAGTATTTTTGGTATTTCTTATATAAACTCAATTAGTTACAAAACATAAGGGATATTGATGAACTATACACTCCTAGCTAATATTTTTTGATATTTTAAATATGTTATTTTTTTGAGTTTTCTGGAATATAACTCTTTACCTTTTTCGATTAATACGTAGTTTTCTACAAGTTCTATACACAATTCCAGTCTAACTGTACCAGGGGCGAAGGAAACTCAATCAGTGTCAGGATAACCGAAGGGGCTGCAATCAGTGTCGGGATGGTCATCGGGGCTTTCACTTCGGTAGCCCTCATACCTGTAGAGATCGTAGTTCATGATCTCATAGAGATAGTTATCCATCTCTTCTTCGGGCAGGAGTGACTCTGGACGATAAGGCTCTCCAGAGGCTTCTCGGAGGGCCGCAGCCTTTTCGCGGCAGATCACTTTTAGCTCACTGACCTGGCGCCAGTATTCGACGATAGGGATAATTTTATCGTCCAGGCAGCTTCTGAGAGCATCAAGTTGCTTCTCGACATATTCCGGGACCTTATCCTTCCACTCATCCGGTATGAGGGGAGGACATATCTCAAAGGGAGGAAGGGTATCCAATTCCCCCATGCCTATACCTGGATCCGGCTTCTCGGTGGTAACGGTAAGGCTGGCGGTAGCTCCTGTCGGAGGGACAGAATCTTCCTCTGCACCATCACCCTCTTCCCGATCCTCCTCCGCTAAAAAGGTGGTGATTTCCGGCTTGGGGGAGGCATCTGAGGAAGGGAATCGCTGAGCTGATGGTGGGCCATTCGGGTATCTGAGTGTAGGGTAGGGAGGTAACATACCAAACGGAGGCTCTGGGTAGATCGGCTGCTCAACCCTAAATCCAGGTTTGTTGATCAGCATGAGCACGTCCTGTCTTAGATCTTCTAAATTTCTGATAAACTGTGCCATGTCCGCCTCAGTCAGGCGCGTTAGGTTGAGTACCAGCAGGAAGTTCCTGAAGGCCGACTGGATTTCGTCGTGAGGGGTCATGCCCGGAGTGGGCAGGATCCGGTTATCGTAATGGATGAGATTGATACGTTGACCTAAAGTCAACTCATCCGATTTAGCCTTGTGCCCCTGATGGTACATGGTGCTGGGATATGGATTACCCTTGGACATTATTTTCAGGAGATGTTCTGCCTGGTAGTATTCCGGCACATGGAATGGGTGATCGTTTAGATCCTCCAACACAGTGCATTTCCCAGCTGAATGGGGAACGCCGACCACACACCGCGTGGGGGAGAGAGCTTCTCCTGATGTGGCAAAGGGTCCTCCACACTCAGGACAGATGTCTGGCTGGGACTTAGGGGAGGCCATCGTGATTGGCCGGAATCCCACGAATGGGATCGTTGGGGCTGGCACCGGAGCGCGGTGCCGGATGGCCGGTTGGCCAATATAGACTGGGGCAGGTGCCTGAAGGCCCTGGATGACCATTGGGTTTCGGAATGCCACTCCGGTGGCTTGGGACATTAGTGGGGAATAGGAACGGGGAGTAGAATTGGCAGCATTTCCGGGTAGCATCGTGAGGTTTGATTAACTGAAAACAGAGAATACATTAACTCAACCGATTAATGAATTCTATTGTTCATGTTGGAATATTGCGTTGCGTTCGCGTCTTGACATATCCAATCAAGGGAGCAACTATTAGGGTTTGGAAACTCACTATCTTCTAAGATAGGCTGGCTATGGTACAGTTAGCTGATTAATTCCAATTTCAATTACCTGTACAAAAAGGAAACATGTTCTGCTGAAGAAATTCCTCTTCTCAGATCCATTAGTTACATTTCCCCACTTTCATTATGAGTACAATACAATTCAACACAAATGATATTAATACAACAAATTAATTTACACAGTAACATATACACTTTGCACAGCCAAAGGCCCTGTCACTCAATAACGCCGGCTTCTCTTGGGCATCGGAGGACCCAAGGATAGTCCGCTAAGGGGAGGGGATAGTAAGGGAAGGGGCGGAGAGTCACGTCTGGGCTGTGGGCGCTTCGGACGACGATTTGGCCGACGGTTCGGTTGGCGGTTTTGCTGATGACTTCGGTGGGAGGGACCAGCGACGGGGGGAGACGGCTCTCTATGTGGGCGGTAAATTGGATTATCCTTGTGCGGGCGCTTGTCCTTGTAGTCCGAATAGGAATAGCGTTTTATATCCTTCGCTGTCCACGATTGGATCAGCCGATGTTCCGTCTCGGACGGGTAGGCATAGACTTGGCCAGTAAGGATGGGCACTGGGTCCTGGGGACGGAAGTAAGTGCCATCACCCTGATAGGTGTAGCAGCCCCAGATCAACCCAGCCCATGCGGGGTCGCTCTTCATCTGCTTGATCTCATTTCCACAAGCAGGCACATACACTAGGGTGGGCATGGCCCAGACCACTGGAAAAGGCTCTTTGTACGGTGGAGCCCCTTTTAGAGCCTCTTCCAACTTGATGGCTTCTTCCTTATAGACCTTATCGGCTTCCGTTGTATTCGCCACATTGATTTCTGGGATCACATAGATTCGAGTGAGCAACGGAGACCGAATGGCCATGGTCACCCGCTGACACCAGGCAGGCGTGGCTCGGTAGATAGGCAGCAACAGCGGGTTGTTGCACCCACTAATCTGTTTGATCAGTCAAATAACCTGATCATTCTGTAGAGCACATCCGCCCACTACAGCTACTCGGGGTGAGGAGGGATAAAGACCCTCCGGATCTCTGAGATAGAGTCTGTAGAACTCAAGAGATTGTCCCAGGATGTTTCCGGCTTGGGCCGTCTCCGAATTTGCTGACACCCATCGGTCAACAGCTTCCTTTGATGAGTTGGCTTCGCGCACCCTGATGTCGATGAGGTTAGCGCCAACTCCCCAAAATCTGTCGCCAGTGGCTTCAATCAGGCGGCGATTGCCTGTGCTGAACAGCTCATCCCTAAAATAGGGAATCTGATACTTAGACAGGAGTACCCCTGCCATAACAAGAGCCTTAAAAGGCTTGTGCGTGTGGGCGAGAGGCAAGTGCCGGCGGAGGTCGATATCCTGCTGATCCTCCGCCTTAGCGAATCGATGACAAGGACTTTTGATGATCTTCTTAGCGACAGTGAATGATCCCGATAGATACGCCAAGGTCCGTAGTAATGATTTTCTGCCGTCCAACATGGTCGTCGGAGATGTTTAATCTGAATAAACTTCCCATCTTCATCCTTTCCTGGATGTTTGGCAAAATTAGAAAGGGAAGGATATTCCTCTGAATTACTCCGAAAGTACAAGAAATTTCCAGGATCCTGTGGAACATAGGGTAATTGGAAGGCGGAAATCCTCCGCAATTGACTGAGGGCAGCTTGGTGCAAATGGGCCTGCTGCTGATTGTTCATCTAAAACCAAGATAGTGACATGAGCGTTTTTATTGCAACCCAGCAATGACAGATTAGGTTTAGCCTTTAACTAAAGATATCCACTCTGTTATTTTGTCTGTCTTAAAGCCAAATCCAGCTAATGCTCATTCTTAGGAAGTGTTCCCAGTAAGCGTGCAAGAGGGGTAATCCACCCGTGCAAAACAATTACAAACAATTTACAAAATGATCACAGTGTACTTGACATGAGACATAAAATTATTAATCCAACATTAGAATTACTTATGTTTTACATTACAATTACTTATATTCACTAATACAATTACCTGGTGCGTGGTCAGCTACAATACATGCATACATGATACAACGGGTCGGTGAGACGGAGGGAGCATTTCTCCCCTGGCAACTCTGGTTTACAGTTACTAACGTTACATAATAGTTTATAATGTTTACTTAGCTAGATTTGTCACAAATAACTTATAACTAATAATTCATTATCCGTATATTACAAATCTTCTCTAAAACAACCTTTCACTTTTTGTAAAGCTATACTTATGTTTTACATTACAATTACTTATATTCACTAATACAATTACCTGGTGCGTGGTCAGCTACAATACATGCATACATGATACAACGGGTCGGTGAGACGGAGGGAGCATTTCTCCCCTGGCAACTCTGGTTTACAGTTACTAACGTTACATAATAGTTTATAATGTTTACTTAGCTAGATTTGTCACAAATAACTTATAACTAATAATTCATTATCCGTATATTACAAATCTTCTCTAAAACAACCTTTCACTTTTTGTAAAGCTAAAACCTTTATCTTTAATTAATTAACACACTTCTAGTTATTTTTCTGACAAAATGTTTCTTTTTATAGTATTTTTACCATGTTTTATACTTTTTTGTAATTTTCCTTGTTATCAGATGGGAACGAAGTTGAGGATACGGTCATTTATAAAAACTCCTAGATAATATTTTTTGTTTGTTTGCAATAGTTTGAAGATGCTCGTTTTTGATTGCACGTTATATTATACCTTTTAGACCAAAAACTTATGTTAAAAATTGAATCTCTCACTGATAAAACCTAACAACATTCCTTTTTCTCCTCAACTAATCGTTCCCGGGGCGAGGACTTGTATTGAGTTCGCCCCCCCCCATCTAAACGTAATTATAATTATTAACACTAGTATTCTGGGGAAGCAGGTTCTTCTGATTCCTGCATCCAAGGGGCTCCGGACCGATTCCGAATTCGTTCTCGAACTTGTGGGGTTGATCGGGGGTCAACTGATCGCATGTCCGAGTGATATCGTGATGTTGGTGGATCCCTGGAAGGATGTCTGGAGTCTTCGCGTGGAGGTAGGTAATTTAGGGGCATGTGAGCATCTTCTTCATCAAAGTATCCTCCATCGAAACCGGGGGGGGGGACAGTTATCCTACCTTCAGTGGTGCGACGTCTATGATCTCTTTGTTCTTTAAGAGGGGTTGTCCTTTGGACTCGGGGTTTATCAACCGTAGGTTGAGAGGGGTAGTTAGAGGGTGGAACTTCATGACATTCCTTTGGTAAATACCGTTCTCCCACCAATGCAGGCTGGTACAGGTCATACAGACTCTTGGCCTGATCAGGATACATTTCTGTCCTATCACGTATTTCATTTCTTAGTCCAGCGATGAAGAGCAAGTTGAGGTAGGCATCAATGGACCTTGCAGCTAGTCGTTCAGGATATACCTCTCTCGCAAACATGAGCAACCGTTCATAGAAATGGTTTACTGACTCATCCTTCCTTTGTTCAATGGTACTCAGCATTTCTTTACAAGCACGAAAATCCGCGGGAGATAGGGATGTGCTGTTGGAGACTTTTGGTGTTGCCATTGTGACAGAAGTCGCCTGTGCTTCAGGGGTGGGGGTTCTCATCCGAGATGAAGTGCCTGGACCTTCCTTGTAGAGATCATCCTCGACTGAGAGAGCCAATAGATATAACTCATCCAATCGGCCAGTAGAGGTAGGCATTTGGAGGCGTATTTCCCTCTGCAGTCCAAGGATAAAAATCCTTCCCAGACTGACCATAGTTGGTTCTGAGTTAGAGTAGTCACCATAAACAATATCAGCATAGTCTCGAACTCTGTGGTAGTATTGTTTTACAGTTTCAGACTCACTTTGCCTAACTGGAGGTGAGGATGTCGTTGAGGGATGTATTTTTGAGGGCCGCGGAGAATGTGCTCTCGTTTCTTGGGTTTCTGTCTTCAGATGAATATTCGAGTTCATCCATCAGACACCAGATCCTATCTCTCCTGCCGGCGGATGAATCTCTAGATCGATTACCTTGATATGGTGGTGGAGTTAGATCTCGAGCTCCAGCTCTTCCGGTATCAGGACTTGCGGCGCGCAGTGGCGGGCTTTCCCGTTCATATGATCCAGCTCTGTATTGGTGAAGTTGATGAAATGGTTCGTCTCCTTGATGATCTTCTTCTGGTCCAGACAATAGAGGTCTTCTAGGTCTAATAGGGTTAGGATATCCCGATTCCGGGGAGCAGGGTGGATAGGGTGGTAGTGGTTCCAGGGGAATATCTTCGAATCTCAGCTGTCCTCTCCCAGGTGTATAAGCATAGGAGCGGGGTCTAGCTTTTTTAGCTCTGCTTTCCGTGGCGGTGTGCATTGGATGCAAAGGTCTTTCAAGCAGGGGTGACTGGCTACGTAGTTCAGACGGACTTGAACTGATGGGAGGTGAGGCTGGAGGGGAGGTCGGAATTCTTTGTGTTCCTGTTCCCGATCTACTCAGTCTTTGTCCTAGACCAAAACATGATCCACGTATTCGTTTACGGAGATTATCCCTGAATTCACCCATACACGGGGAAAACCAAATTGTAACGATTACTCCCACTGCAATCAGGATAAGAATGATTATGAAGGCAGTCCAGACATTCATGTTGAGCGGGTGGATGACGAGTGGAGCGGTGCGATGATGTTTTTCCAGTAATTTCTTTACAGCTTTGTTCTCATATTCTGCTCGTTCCAAATCAGTGAATTGAATAGGGACTACGCCCAAATCAGGGGCTTCAAAAGGAACTCTGTAAGTAATGAGGGGTGCTGAGTATTGTATCACCTCTATTGCGCTGGTTAGCACCAGATCACTAACTATGATGTGGTTATAGGATCCGTGTTCTAGCCATATCACACCGTTATTGGGTACTGCGATTGTTTCTCCCCGCGACACATGTTGCAGTTGTGGGGTTTGTGTAAGCATGATTTCAGAATGGCTGGTTCTAATCAATACACCTGCTGGCGTGGAGGCAAAATCCGTATCGGGAGTCAGAACTTTCACCATCATCTGTTGTCTACAATTTGCGGAATCAATAGGTGTAGCTGAAACAATGGCTTTGAGACAAGCTGACTGGGGCGTAGAAATCAATGATGTCCACAGATCCATAGTCCGGGTGATGATTGGCATTCTTCGAGCTTGACTTCGGAAAATTCGGAACTGTGATGGGTGACTTCGTGCCTAACGAAACGCGGAAGTGGGGCCTTCATTTGAGCATGATTTGATGGATCATTGTATCCAACATTACTGATCTCATAAATGGGTGCCACATCCTCTCGTGTGGGAGTGGGTATTTCCATGATAAACCCAAAAAGTAGCTTTCTGATGTCCATTCGTACAGGATAAATCTTCCCAAATCTATAAATCAATCTAGGTTCGTCCCTTAAAATTGTCTGATTAAGTTGGGCGTGTTTATTCACTATGTCACGGATGATCTTGTAGTTGATAAGGCTAGGATAAATTCGTCCATCCAATCCTGCGGCCATGACGCTATCAATACTGTGCTTGAGGGAATGTTCAAAGTTAAACACAATTAATGAATAGTGCACCTGAGTACTCATGGTCAGTGCTTCGCATCGTGCAGAATTGATCAGTCCAACCAATTCCTGTAGTGAATAATGCATGAATGAATAAACTTGTTCATTCGCTTCAACTAACTTCTCCAATGTTTCAGTATGAGCGATCACTTGTTCATCTAATTTCCGAGTTGCTTCAATAATGGCATTGACTTTATCTTTTACGGATCCCAGATTAACAGTATTGGATATGGACATGCCAAGTCCAATTATGCCAATAATGGTCCCAACGGCTCGCTTAGATCTCTGGAGAGGGAATTTGGATTTTACATGCTGGTACCCATGATCCGCATACAGGGATTCATTATATTCCTGATATTTGGGTTTCGAGGTGTTACACAGGATGGGGCTTTTATCGCATATGATTTTCATCACAGACGAATAATACCGTACATCTCATGATATTCTTCAGTGACGTTGTTGATCAGTTCGTTTAGGTGGAGCTCTTGTGGGCAGTCGTTGAGCCAATCATTTACCCTCTGTCCATACGTAGTATAGGCCTGACAATGTTTCCTCGTCTGTTTGGTGGAGTTGGCGAAGGGTATTTTACACGCAATACAGGATACGCCGTTGTCTCGTTCAGGGTTTTGCCCACATTGATCACATCTAGATAACAAGTGTTCAGGCACTTCATGCGGTTGTTCCTCACAAAGGGTACAGAAGTAGTGCGTCTGTCAAACTAACTAAGGTACACCATGTGCAGCAATTGTATAGAAATGCATTTTATCAATAAGCAAACTAATATAAAGAATTCTGTACAGATATGTTATGGAAGATGAGAATTCTACACAGATTTATTTCGATTTCTGCATAGAATTATAATTTCGAAAAGGAGTTTCTGTGAAGATTTAAATATTGCTTCCTCAAAAGCTGTGCAGAATTGTTGCACCTGGTAATTATTGTCTATAAGAATTCTGTCTAAAACATAGTTGTGACTGCATATCTTCACTACACATTTCATGGCACATGACGTAATTTAGGGCTATAAATCTGTACAGAATGTGCACAACTTACGTTTTCGTTTTACTAATTTCTGGGTAGATTATGCATAGACTCCCTTTATAAACAAAGCAATTCTGCATAGATTTATATCCATTTCTATGCAGACTTCTTTTATAAAAGTAGCAAATCTACACAGATTTAATCAATATTAAAACAATTTCTATGCAGTTTTATTGCAATCTGTATAGAAATAAAATAATTTCTATACAATTGCTGCACGCAGTGTACCTTAGTTAATTTGACAGACGCATAAGAGCCAGGCCTTCATTTTCTTGCCTCTGGGAGGCTCGGGCATCTTCATGTGGATCAGAATTGGGACATATTCAGTTCTGGTGTAAGTTGCCATTAGTCCTTTAGGGGATAGGGCTAATCCCCACTTAGTGGATACCATGGTGTTCATCGCTTTAGCCTTTTGAGTAAAATAGTCCTCACTTTCCTGTGCTTGAATGCAGGGGATCAATATGGCTATCATTAAGCCAACGACGATCCACCTTATTAAAATGGGAAAAGGTAGTGAAATTGAACCTTTCACCTTGTTAGGTGATTTAGGCATAGGAGGTTTATTGTGTTCATCCTTGGGGGGAGATAGATCCTTCTCTTCTCTTGGTAGTCGTACGGTTGTAGTAACAGAGCTTGATATGAGATTATTCTTGAGTGTCGGTGTGGGAGTTCTTCTTTTAGGTACTACAGGGGGATCAGTCGTTCTTCTGACGGGATGAAGGGCTTCCATTAGGGCTCGGGCGAGCAAGAATTGCTGATATGATTCCCAGCATCGTTCCCTTTCTCTTTTCATTTGCCAAATACGACGTTCCTCCTTCAAATACGATGTTCCTCCTTTTGGGCACGCTTTCTTTCCTTACTCCGGACATCTTTCAAGAGTCTACGGAGAAACTTGATGTCTTGGGGACAGAGGTCAGATTCAGAAATGTGAATTTCTCCAATTGTCTTCTTTATCCTTTTGATAACTTTCTTCCTTTTCTTTTTACTCTTCCGATTCTTTCTGCTCTTTATGACGGTGGGTTCAACAGCATTTAGGTTCACTCGGACTTCTCGAGTTCGAAGTTTCTTTGTGGCATTGTCCAATTCCTCGCCTGAACCTTCTGACATATCTGAACTGGATGTATCTGTTGGGCCGTCCATTAGATCGTTCTGGATCAGCTTTCCCTGGAATAGGTCAATTGAATTACCCTGAAGTAAGGGATCAATGTTTTCCTTGTTGTCATCCCTTAGACCCAATGTCAGGGGAATAGGGGGATCCAATAGATTTTCAACCCATAAATCTAATCGTCCAGCATGGGGAGATTCTTCAGGAGCTTCCAATATATCACTGTCTAGGCAACAGTAGAATTCCTCATCAGAAACGGATCTTCCCAATCTCTTCAGTATCCGCCTGCTAACTTCGTAGATGTCGTCCTGATCAATGGGCTTGAACTTACTTTTCCCTGGGTGTTTGATGAGATCGGTGATTTGGTATTCCTGTTGGAGAGGAGAAGAGGTTCCATCTTGGGTCATGAAAATACTGGAATCTAGGGCTCGAAGCATTTCTTCTTCTGTGAGCATTTCTCCAAATCGATCCAAGACCCTTCTGGCAAATTTCATTACCGGGCCCATATCAACGGAAACATACTTGATTTGATATTCCTGCTTTGATCGGATAGGCACGGGATCATGGTCTTGTTGTTTCTGATCCTTTTCCTTTGTTTCTCCTTGATCCATTGTTTTAGTTACTGGGACAAGCGGCGCATGCAGCAGGTCCATCGCCATACTACCATGTGCAAGCACTTTTCGCGCACTTTGCATCACTGTAGGCATGTCAATTTGGGGGTTGAGCTTTGGACCTGAGGAGCTGGACTGGGATACAGAGAAATAATTCCATTATCCTGGTGACTGAGAATAGGTCCAATCTGGGGAGTTGGAGACAGGCCTAGTTGTATCCTGAATTCCCGCACTGCCTCTCCCAATCCGATGGCCAAGGCGTCAGAAGGTGGGACTGATTGAATTCTGGGGGCAGGATAGGCTTGAGTAAAATCATGACATCGTGGGCTTCTTCGCAATCCTCGTCCGCGTCCCAATGACCGTCCTCGTGTTTGGTTCCTTGACTGTTCTTTATCATAAGGTCCGGGGAATCTCTTCGTCGGTAATCGAGTCGTTTGGATTGCCTCATCGGTTGGTTGTTCAGGGGAATTTTCCTTTTCTGGATTCCACTCGGAGGGAGAGGAGGTGGAGGATGAATCTTGTGAAAGTCTTTGTTTCACATGGGAAGGGTAGCCATACTCTATGGTCTGAGGTTCTTCCAGTCTATGGGTGCGAGGATGGGTGACCGACATCGGCTTCTGATACATAGGCAGGGAATACAGTTCACGGTCCAGTCGCTCAGTTTCTGGATCCGCGGAATCCTTTCCTGCATTCAGCGTATAGGTGGATTTCTCCTTCGGTTGTTCAACCTTAACATAGGGAGGGATACAGAAGTACTGGCCTCCCAGATCCTTGATTTCTTGTTCCAATTGTAGAATCTGAGTGGGCAAGCTGGACTTTTCAGGCGGGAAATAAGCAGTTTTCCTCTCCGGTTCAGCTCCAATAACTTGATTCATGGAGGGAGCATTTCTCTGTTGACCCACATCAGCAAATCTGGATCCATAGGGAGCGTGAACAGCTTCGGCAGCATTTCGTCCGTCATTCCTGCTCCACTGAGGTCTGGGCTGAGGGTATTGTTGATGCTGTCCCGAAGGTCTGTTTCGGGGTGGATATCGGTCATTATAGCTTCGATTCATTCCATTTCCGTTCTGAGGGTACCTGGGCTGTCCATTGTTAGATCTGTAGTTATTGGGATTCCCATTATTGCCGTTGCTGTTGTTGTTGTAATTGTTACGCGGAGGGCCTGAATAATCATTTCTGGGTCGGCAGGCTCCACCTCCAGGTGATCGGCATTCGCGCTTTGAATGTCCAGCTCTTCCACAGTTGAAGCATCGGAAGGCATTAGGGAATGGGATCTTATCGTTTCCTCTTCTGGGGGAGAGACAGATTTTGACTGTTCAGGGGAGGAAATTTTGATTCCTTTTATTTCATTAGCGAGCACGGCTGTGCTCTGGACCAGGGATCTGATGGTATTCAGACGGGCGGGACCGGCGAGATTTGCGCTCGGAATAGCTGCCTCAGGATCCACTTCCAAGAAGGCAGGAGTTCCTTCTCCTGGATAAACACCTTCCGCTTTTCGTGCCTTTTTGAAGGCAAGGGAATAATCATCCGTATCCATGGGGACATGCGGCTTGAATTCATTCCGCAACCCAATGAGAAAGGCTTTCAATTTGATGTCTTCCAACATGTCAGGATCTCCTCTGTCTTCCCAGGCGATTCGGGCATATTTCTGTAGTCGGAGAGAGAAATCCGCGACAGACTCGTGTGGCATCTGTCTGATACTGAACAGCTTGGCATGCATATCAGTCATGGGAAGAATCATATATTCTCTGAGGGCTCGGACAGAGGCTTCCCAGTAGTTTTGTTGCATGGCGCCTCTGGGCATGCATTTGAAGATTTCCGCAGCTCTGCCTCTGAGAGTTGACGAGATGTTCATGACCTTCTGATAATCGTCCAGATTGAGTCGCTGACTGAATCTCTCGTAATTGACGAGGTGATCATCAAAGTTTTCGTGATCTTTTCCGGAATAGGTAGGCATATCTCGGTAGGAGGCGGCAATGGCCTGGTTCTGAATGCTATCACGGAGTTGGCCTAATAGATCTTCAATATTCCCATTTGGCAGCAAAGGTACTTGAGGGAACACCAATTGTGACATTTGTGGGTTGAGGGGAGGAGGTACTCCACCTGGGGGTCCAGGTGGTCCATGTTGAGGGCCCACATTTGGGGGTCCGTTTCCATTATCATCAGCAGGGTCAAATTGATCCATGTTTTCTTCTAGAGCTGGTCGGTAGGGTCTTAGCTGACTTCTTGACAGAGTTAGGAGTGATCCTCGTTTGATCTTAATGATTAATCGTTAGGTCGTGAAATCTCCTCACTGGCAGGATTTCCAATGGTATTGTTTTCGCAGAATGATCCTCACTGGCAGGATTTCCAATGGGATTGTTTTCGCAGGATGGTCCTCACTGGGGGCTCCAAAAACTGTAGTTTACCGTTTAATGAACTGACTGGCCAAGAAATTTCTTTCGCTTCCAAGATAATTGATTTGATATAATTTGTTATTAAACCGTGTTGGCTTACTTCACTTACTTAGGTCAGACGAGTTCTGGTTACACAGAAGGTCAGCACGTTTGCCTGGTTAGACAAAGTTATGTACCAGATTCCCGAAAAGTAGTTTGCCAAAATCGGGGATCTCTACAGCCAACCTGATTAGGGGTACTGCTGTGAGTTCGTTTAGTCTGTAGTCAACAGAGAACGGCGAGAGGGGTCGATTCTCGCTCTATTTGTTCACTGCCGAAATCAAATAGAGGGCCTTGACACGCAGATCAAAGGCACAAACTTAGGTCTTCTCTTCTATGAGAGGTTCTAGTCAGATCTCTTTGCCGAGATCTGACAGAAAACTTACTGTTTATACGGAAGACCGCAACCGGATCTGTAAGTCACTGGTCCACAGTCTCGTGTAAACACTGCACTCTGTTTAATATACTTACGACAATTACCGACAAACTGATTACTAGATATAATAATGATCAGGAATAACTTTCAGTTCACTGACGATTTTCACAGTTTTACTGTTGGTTTTAAACACCACCAATGATTCCGGTGCTGGTACGACTAGTCTCTGCCTTAAAGATTCCGTTACACTCCAAAATCAACTAGAGCACCTACAGCTGTATACTGGTTCCCAAATGTCCTGAATTGACTGAGCTCTTCCGGCTCCAAAATATCCCAATAATCTGAATCCGAACTGAATTGACCACTAATATCGATCAGAGGCAGACTGACTTCTTCAGGCGAGATCTCCGTGAACTCCGCACCTGAATCAAATGGGTTAAAACCCATTAGTTACACAATTATGATGCGGGAATCGAACCCAGCAACCATTATTCACTCTTTCGGCTTTCGGATTTTAAGCATGAACTTGTCATATCGAAATTGGCAAAAACGTTTAGAATTGATCACATATAATGCGAGATTTGAATGTTTTGGCGTTATTTTCTAAATTTTTGAGACTAATATGCAGAATGTGATATTTCAGCCGGTTTCCTGCATTGTTGTGCAGGAAATTGTGATTAAAGCATACTTCTGTCATGTACATTCTGCTTTTGCACTGTCTTGGACCGTAGTACCAAATTCAATTAATTTTGGGTCTCTGACTGCGAGCAGGAGCTCGTTTCTTAGACCAATTGACGGTTGCAGCTGTAATATGCCTATTGAACAGAAAAGATGTTGTAATTGCAGATCCAAATAGTTTAGGACGATTTCTGGTCCCAGCTGCAGGAAATTACTCAGTTCCTGTATAACCGATTCATAACTTTGATATCGACATTAGATTGAAAATTCGTGCATAAACGTCTATTTTACTGCTATTGGAAGATATCCTGGCACATATTAATTATTAATCGTACGTAACTAATAATCGTATATCTTATTTCTAGGTTACTATTGCTTTCTGTGTATTGCTGTTCAAAATGCTTGCTCATCCTTTATGCTTTAAACCATCTGTCAAACGCCATGCGTGCAGTAATTGATTTATTTCCATTTTTATTGGTTTATAGCCCATTTTTGTGGCCTAAACCCGACGGATATTAAAATGTCAAACGCAATTCCGTCCCATTGAACGATGTTAAGAAACATAGCACTGGCAAGCATAAAGATCACAATATTGCTCATTCCAGACAGGAACAGCAGTAACCACAGATTTTAGGCGGAAATCATGATAATTAAAGTAATCAATATAGCATTTTTACCTAAAACTGACTTCTTACGTATACCTAGGTAAATTTAATAAAGAATGCAGGAGATTTGAATTTCAGTCAAAATGATGTCAACATTGTGCAATTCGAATTAAGCACAGCGTCCTTTTGTTGCGATTCGTCCGCCCTATCACGTAAAGCTACCTATGCGGACGAATCGAGGACTTCCTGAGCATTATCTGAGGGTTATGACCTAATCCGGGATCCACTTGACCCTAGGCCTAGATTCACTACCTCATTTGCATATTTTCACTCATACTTCAATTATGCAGTTTATGACCTCATTTCAACGTACATTCCATCTGATTGGACTCACATGCACTGCTAAACTAACTCTAACTCCCATCCATATAATTTCCTGCTTATAACCTGACTCTTAGGTAATTATTTTGTAATGCCCGTAACACCACGGGTACTGGAACAGAAAACACACATACATATACAAACACCTATACTTTTTACCTCCGATTGCTTCATTCAACATACAACCATCAATTCATTACAAACTTAGCTAAAAACGCACATTCATCAATTATACATCACTTTTACGTAACATTCATACCGTGCCACTCCTGGCGCAGTTAAACAACAATTGTACAACATTCAAACTGCGCCACTGCTGACACACTTACGCAACATTTACACAACACTCACACTGTGCCACTGCTGGCACACTTACGCAACATTTATATAACATTCACACTTACGTACTGTATTGTTGCTATTTGGGTGACTGCTAATCAGGTCCACCCTTACACATTTCCGTAATTTTCTCACTAATGTTGCTGTTTTAACTAAAGTAAACTTTGGGGAACTTTTTGAAATTTGGTAACTCGAATTTTAGGAAAATCTAATGTTTTCCTCGTTTAAAAGAAACTTGATTAGAACTTTGTGAAAGCCTGAGTGAATAATAATTGCTAAGCAATTATTATTAACAAAACTACGAAAAACATATTTTAATTTACTGATCGGAATCGCCATTCCTCCCCAAAATTCCAAATTATAAAATAACAAGATACTGTAAAGTCTCAGAGTTTTAGACTCGATTTAAAATAACCTACATTTTAGACACCTAATAATTTCAAAGCCGACCTAACGCTAAAATAAAACAATTACATGAACAGTGACTTTTAAATCTGGAGCGCCTTCGTAGCGGAGTATGGCCGGCAACACCTAGTTGCCGGCTGTGGGGTGCAAAAATCCCTATAACTAGCTTAATAAAATTCAGGGTCGTAATTAAGGGACCCTCTATCTCAAGTTGGGTGGGGTCCCCACTCAAAATCCCGTTATTTCACAAATCCCCATGGCCACGAGGGCCCTCTTCACAATGCAAAACTGGCCTCTAGGGCCGTGGCTTGGAATAATAAAAAAGTTGACCAATTGGCCGCATAAAAAAAGGGGCCCGAAGGCCAAAAATCACATAATATATAAAAAAATAGGCCCGAAGGCCAACAATGTAAAATTCCTAATTTGTTTTGCCTAGGCTAATTTGTTTTGAGCCGGGTATAGAAGACCCAAGGGCTCCTTAAATTGCAGGTTTTCGCGGGTACCAACTCACATCCTTTTCTGGCCTTCCCTATCTTTTCAATAAAAATTTATAGTGAGTGCGCAGTCCTAGGTGCTGCAAACCACAGCCCACTATTAGGACGCGCACTCAGAGAGGAAAATTTGGCCGACCGCTCTCGGTCGGCCCTCAGCGAACACTGAGTGAATCTAAGATTTTGGGACTGGGCTGACAGCTCTCTGACAGCCCAGTGACAGCACGATTCCGTCGTCGAGGCTTTGACTTTAAGGCAAAGCTTCTAGAAAGTTCTAGAACTTTCTAGAAACTTGCCACCTTTAACATTGCAGGATCCAGGCTCTTTTTGAGCCTGGTGGTCAGCCAGGGGAAGATTAACGATAATGGCGAAATATTGCCCCCAGCTGACCACTTTTCTGATTAATTTCGGGGTCCGAAACTTTCTAGAATTCTATAAAATTTTGGTTAACATGTAAATGCAACCAAAGGGGGAAGTTTCGGATCTAATTTTCAGCTTTCACGAATTCGACTGAAATGAGGCTTAAAAATCAGGCCAATCCCGGCCGATTATGGGAAAACTAATTTTAAGTGCCATCTTTGGGCACAATTTATATGTCTATTTCAATTTCTTAATGTTCTTTGACTTCTCTTGTCCTGGGCCCCGACTTTGAAATTTCAGGTAAACATTTGGCCACAAACAAGAGAAGCCAACACAGCAACCTTAACAACAATTGCTCCCTATTGCCAGAAACTCAGTGTCCTCAAAAGACCAAGGACTGAGGGAGCAATTGCGTGAAAATGTGCATAAAAATTCGTACATATTTTCTTACCTAAAACTAATAACATATTTGTATTCTACGAACGTTCTTACCTATTTCTACTAATTTTCATTAATTTTAATTTATTAAGGAGGAGGCTAAGCCCCCTCCGAACATACCTATGTACACAAAGGTGTGTACTTACTTTTATTCTGGAGAGGCAATTCCCTCCTGGCCTCTTGGCCCAAACTAAAGTTCAAGTGAGGACAAGCCTCACGTAGAAAGAATGAACGGACGTAGTAGTACTCCCACTGCTACGAAGTCTGGGAAGCAGACGGCTTTCCAGACAATGAAAAGAGAGTTTTCAAAAAGTTAAGACAAAGGTGGAAGGGAATAAACTTTAAGGCAAACCTTTTAAAGAGGTAAGATTACGAAATAGAAAGTAATCTTATTAAAACATTTTCATTAATAACTCACTCATTTTTGGGAGTTAAAAGGTGGGGATTGCATTTTTGGAATCAGGAGAAAATTGCCTTTCCAATGAGCCTAAGTTGTGTTCTAGGTAAAAATTAAACATACTAACTAATTAAGGTCTAATTACTACCAATTAACTCATATAAACACTAGCTACCTAATTATAAACTTATTTTATATTAAATAACTGCCTATATGATTATTTTAAGCCTAGCTAAGTGACCATCTTCCAATATTTGGGCACTTTATGGCCTTGAAACTGCACTTTAGGGAATTTCTACAATCATAAACACAAATTTGCATGAATCTATTATGTCATTAAAACTAAAATTGCTGCGACATGGATTTCTTAACTGCCACAGATGACAATATGACTGAAAAGGTCCCATCCCGGACCAATTCCAGATCAAAGAAGAGTACCCACTCTTCAAGTAGATCTCCTGCCAATTCGCTCTGATCAATAGATTCTTTGATTTAGATATTAGTTTTATGTATGCGTTCTGTTATTGTTAATATTTTAGGTGGTGGGATACTCCTACTAAATGATTAAAAGAGTCTACTTCTGTTATTAATGCAACCTTTGGGGTAGAGACCGGAATATTAATTACTGGTTTTAGTCTGACAACTCTGATATTTTCTTTCAAATACAAGATATCTATACAAATATAACTTGGACATTTGATTCTGGCAAATATGATGAAACATGTGAAACATAATAATCTCCAATTGACTAGACCTCAGCACATTCCTTCATATAATTAGCTTGATAAGCAATTTCAACCAACTTTGACCATTAATGAAAGTCTTTTCATTACATGTGTTCTTAAAAATAAAAATACAATGACAGCGGTGATAGTAACTTCCTGAGGTGCCGTTTCCCAAATTCCAAATATCTGAACCAGTCTTACTTTGTCAGTTGAAACTTGATTCCTTGATGTTGCGGCTGTAGCGTAGGTATATATGAAGGTAAATTTTTTGATTTATTAGGTTGTAATCAAAGTAAGGCGAACATGAGAGCAAGAGTTAGTTTACTTTGATTACTTTGATTACTTTGTTTATTTGTGATTTTTGTGGTGGTTTAATAATATTTTTCTTGTGACTATTTTGGTGGCAACTACATTCCATTTTTCCTCGATTATGTACAACTAAATTTGAATGTTGAAATGTTGAATCTTTTTGTGTGTTTTGACCGCTTGAATGTCGTCTTCCGTCTTCGGTCTCTGTTTTGAAGTTATGTGCTGGTCTGTATTTGATGCAATTTATGCTTTCTGGAGAGTAGTTTTGAAAAGAAAGTCCATTTAGAAATTTATGGGTTTATTTGCAAGTCAGTAACTTTGGATTGCGTTTACGGTCTTTATATTGATCTGCTTGGCCGAATCTTACTTTCGGGAACTAGTCACATCACAACTAGGCCGTTTCTTATCAGTTGGACATTTACCGCTATTTCTATTCTCTATTCTGTGTCTTCTTTTCTCTTGCCAGAGGCCTTTTCAATTAGCTCACCACACTTGGACTTCCGGATCAACAAGGTAGCTTGAATTGTGAGTTTGGCGAGTGCAATCTGAAGTGGGTATTGAACAGCTTAAGAAAGTTGAGTTTTCAAAAGGAGTTTAGTTAAAGCTTGAGAATCTCCCAAAAGTGTTCTTGACTGCTTGTATATATGATAGAACTGAAAGAAATAACTGACACTAATTGACAGAAAATTGTTTATTGTTGTGATCGTTGTTCTTGTTGCACTAATAGCTACGTGTTATCGGATTCTGTATTAATAATTGTATGACAATAAGTGTTTTCAGTACATTAAATCATAATTTAATCTAATCATCTTGATCTGAAGGCTTGTCCTGCGTCTGAGCGAGAGGTAGAATTCAGATACGAACTATTGAGAATTTAACCTCGTTAGAATAGAGGCCTGATCTGTCTCAGTAGAGTTTATTAGCATATTGAATAACTATGACTCATGTGCTTGTGTTTGAGTGAATAGGAGTTCGAAAGATTTAAAGGGAACCAGAGCAGGACGGTGATTTAGCGGGATCAGCGAATAACTTTGAAGAAAGCAGAAAAAACGACCCCCCTTCTAGCTTTAAATTACATATATACGTTAGCCCAGAGTTGTAAGCGGGTACCAATTTCGGTCCGCTACCCGCGGTCCGCAGTACAGAAGACACCAGCATACCCGCAAAAATTTCAGTTTCCTTCATTTCTAATGATTATTGTAATGTTTGGGAGTAGTTACTATGTTTTCCGGTAGGCAGGAAGCAGTTAAGTTTTACTAATTTTGTGCTTTTGAATACTAGCGCATCCATTTTACAACTGCGCTGTACAGTCCCGGCCATAGTGCCTTCGCGAATGCGAATGCCCTTAAGGGAGGCTACGAATTTCACTAATAGTTCGATGTTGGAAAAGCTAGCTAGTCTTCTGCCACATAAGGTTTAGTGTAAGGTAGCTTAAAGTTTGCAAGAATTCCATGCAGCGTAACGTCCTGTGGATCCAGCAGAAGTTGGTGTTGTCGGTCCAAAGCTCGACATGACAAGTACACAAACTTCGCCTCGCCCTGATCGCTATGCGCAAGGTACGGTACCCAAATTTTCCATGAATAGTTCTGACATATAGTGCTTTGATATCGTGTAAAATAATCTCTAGACCATTGTGTTATTTTCTGTGCGATACAATAAAAGTTCGAAAAATTGGGTGTTGTAGGTCTATACGGGTGGTGGTGGTTAACTAACGTCTAATCAGCTGTGGTTTACCAAATGAACCCAAGCTTACATTATCGATATTGTCGCTGTTATTTGTGGCCATATCGAAGATGTACTGTGGCAGAATCGGCTGAAACTTTGCGCGTTACAGGCCAGTGAGTGTACCAAGAGGTGCTAGGTCACTAAACCTCCACCAAATTTTTAGAAATGCTAGATTGATATCTCGAAGTATGGATGGCGGTCGCTCCAAAAAGCTCAAAGACAGTTGTAAGCGTCATATCGAAAAGCAGATTTTATATTCGGATTCAGCAAATGAAATAACCCCTATATGCACCTTTTCGGCAAAATTGGAGACAAAAAATGTTTTGACCCCATTTTTACTGCGCTAGCTTTTCAGGCCTAAATATAAGGGTTATTTCTTAACAAGAAGTTTGCTAGCACACTAATGGTCATAATATGCAAATTAGGTAGTTAGTTGAGTCTAGGGTCACGGGGACCCCAGTATTTAAGCTACTACTACCAGGTCGTCCTCGACTCGTCCGCCTAAGCAGTCCTGTATTAAAGGGGCGGACGAATCGCAGATAGGGACTTCGTGCTGGTGTATTCCGTTGTTTAAGGAACAATCTCAAAATTAAAATCGCATAATGTGAATTTTTCAAACGTTTTCTTATCCAGCATAAATGCGATTTCTTATGATTTTGTTTTGTCTGCTAGTTTGACTTTTCCACTTTTTGTTTACTCCAAAATCTAGGTGATAAACTTTAGCTTTGGAACTTGTGCAAGTAGTATATGTCAGCACAGTTGGGACCTGTTTTGAGCCTATTTTGGGAGGGCTTTTGGAGGCTCTTTTGGATCCCATGGTTGCCATGGTAACGGTCAGTTGGAGACTTTTGCTAATCATATGAAATGCATAGGAAATGATAGCCTCCTGTTATAACGCTAACTTATGTACTATAGGGAGACTGCCAACTATACGAAGCAACAAACTTCCAGGCTGCCAAACTTTTTGCAAACTTTTTCCAACTTTTTACCATCATATATTTAACACAGGGAGGCAACCAAACTTTTTGCAAACTTTCCTATGTTTGTCAACTGTCTTCTACCAAACTTTTCAAACTTCTTTAAACTTTCTCAAAACCTTTCTCAAACTTTTATAAACTTTTTCAAACTTTTTCAAAGGGAGGTTTCCAGAAGCTGTCACATAATCAGGCTCTTGTTTGATCATAAGCTTTCTCTCAAATAATTTCTGGGAGGCTCTTAAATAATCATATATTTAGTGCGTACAGGCTTTTCTCAAGGTTGAATTTCACTATTTGAGAGGCTCCAATTTAATCATATAATTTCAGAGGGTCTTAAAAGGATCTCACCTGGAACCTCAACAATTTCTGGGAGGCTCTTAAATAATCATATGTTTTGCACGTACAAGATTTTGAAGGTTAAATTTTGCCTGAATAATTTTGGGAGGCTCTAAAATAATCATATATTTTGTACGTACAAGCTTTTTGAATTTCACTTCATTTTAGGAGGCTCTAATTATAATCATAGAGGCAATCTCCTGGTGGGAGGCTCTAATATAATCATATATTTAACATGTGAGGCAACTTTTGTCAAACTTCTTCCAGACTTTTCTAAACTTCTTCTAAACTTTTCAAACTTTTCTCAACTTTTTTCCTAAACATTTGTAAACTTTTTGAAACTACTTCTAAACTTTTTGTTAACTTTTAAAACTTTTTTCAAACTTGTTATAAACTTTTTTCTAGAACCTTTTAAAACTTTTCCAAAACTTTTCTAAACTTTCATAAACTGCTTCCAAACTTTTGTAAACTTTTATCAAACTTTGCTAAACTTTTATCAAACTTTTCCAAACTTTTCTAAACTTTCAAAAACTGCTTCCAAACTTTTTGCAAACTTTCACCCAACTTTTCACACCTCACCCGTCTCAAATAATCTCTTAGAGGCTCTCAAATAATCATAATAGTATTCGCTGAGGCTCTGTACTTCTAGCTGGGAGGCTCTCAAATAATCTCATAGAACTTTTTCAAGGCTATTTGATTCTCTCAGTTAATCATACCATTAGTAGCTGAGGCTTTTCTAGCAGGGAGGCTCTCAAATAATCATATGTAATACACTACTAGCTTTCTTGCTGAGGTTCTTCAAGGAGACATAGCTAGGTTTCCATGACAACCACCTAGAACCTAGACGAAAGCAGGGAGGCTCTGAAATAATCATATGAATAACATTACAGGCTAACGTCACTAGCAAAGAGGCAACCAGTATTTTCTGGAACCTTGCCAAATGACAGCTGTGTAATAAATCACTGAATATTTTGGGACAAGAATTACGTAAGATATGAACAAGCCAGCTGAAACATTTTAGTACTTACATGGAAACAAGATGTATAATTTCACTGCGGCAACGAATGGGAAAAATCGGCTAAGTGGTTAGTTAGCAATTAATTAAATTTGGCTATAATTGTGAATAGTTTGGTGACAATACATGTGTAATGATAATTTTGGAACAAGAATTACGCAAGATTGGAAAGAGCTAACTGAAATATTTTTATTGTTACGTATAAAGCACATGTAAGATTTCACTGCGGCACAAAATGGTACTAATTGGTTTACTAATTAATCAGCGCTAATTAATTAAAGTTGGCTGTAAAAATTTGAGTGAAAATTGCCTGAAGATGAACATGGTATTGCTGTTTTCTACCTGTGTGTGTGAGTGTGAGTGTGTGTGTGTGTGTGTGTGTGTGTGTGTGTGTGTGTGTGTGTGTGTGTGTGTGTGTGTGTGTGTGTGTGTGTGTGTGTGTGTGTGTGTGTGTGTGTGTGTGTGTGTGTGTGTGTGTGTGTGTGTTGTTATCTGCTTGGATACTTTGTTAGCTGATGAAACCTGATTCAAGAATGCTGCAAACTTATCACATATAAAATGTTTTCGGCACTGAAGTTATACTTTTGCTTAGAACTTATCAGAACTTCATTCCTTGATCACTACAACGTTTTATCAATGGCAACAGTGAGTGGTAAGTGACATAATTTTCCTGTTTATTCAAGAGGCGATTGATAGTAAATATCCTTCCAGTGTCCTTTATACCTTAACATATGTAACAATAACCTTACATAACCCTTGTGTTTCAGAATCCAGAATGAAGCATGAGTGCACTGAATGTGGAGCGAAGTTCGGAAGGAATGACAACCTTCTTAAACACATGCGCCGTCAACATCAGCCACTATCATGCGACAAATGTGGCAAAAATTTTCCTGGACTGAAAGAACAGCGACACCACATGAAGACAGTCCACTCCCAATTTATGGAACAAATGAAGGAATACATCAACAGAATCTTCACGTGTGATCACTGTGGAGCTCAGTTTCCACAGGAATCCCTACTCAAACAACATCATGAAGAACAACATCAGCCTGCCAAAATCCTGGAAGAAGACCCAACGACCCCTCCACCTGACTCAACGGTCCTTTACATGAAGAATTGGCATCGAATAAGAACCCACCAGTCCATAAAGAAGTTTGTCCACCAGTACAACTTTCGCCTGAAGAACAAGAGCATGAACGAAATTGAAGAAGACATCATTTCCGTATACAATGATCACAAGGAGAAGGCCAAGTGGAATGTTTCCTTTGGTTTTATCCTGAGAGACCGCCTCACGGACGAACTAATTTACTACTACGCCAGCAACAATACTGCCATGTTTATCCTCCCCCGCCTGATTTCACGCAGATCCGACGTTGATCAGTTCATTGCAGACATTGACAGTAAAGATCCTATGGAATGGGCATTTCAACAGCGCCCTAACACTAAATTTGTTGTAGAAGAAGTTACTAATGTGTTGGTTACTCTGTATTGTTTGACTGGT